>NSDO01000213.1:170166-187995 GCA_002286825.1 Lagenidium giganteum | reverse complement strand
TAAAGCTGCTTGCCGACCCCCCATCCTCGATACCACCCCAATACAAGAGCGTAACGCAAATCCGGCCCGCCCATTGGCCAGATCGGCCCGAGACGAAAAAATCGCCATTGGTCGAAAGTCGCGCCGAATCCGGCCAGACCATTGGCCAAATCTGCGCATTCGGCGCGCTCATTGGCCAAAACGGCCTCTCGCCCATTGGCCAAAATTTATTTCGTTCGCATTTTGCGTCATCTGATTGGCGCGCTCTGTACATGTTGTGATTGGTCGAAATCCGCACAATGCACTGCAACTCGGTTAGGTGCGAACAATACATTGACAATGACGGTTCTCTCAACAATCACGGCTGGCCGCTTCAAGTGCGCGCGCAGGCAGACGGCAAGACCGCGCCGACAGAGAGATCGTGTGCGCGAGGTGCGCTGCGTGTTGCGAGGGCCTGGGTGCATGTTGCGTGTTGTGTGCTTGCATATGCATGTGTATGGTGTCATAAAACATATATACAGAGTTTGATGCTTCGTTACCCAAGCGCCCAAAGCGATGATTGGGAATACGTCAAGCCAATGTGAGGTAGGTTTGTGATTGGAAAATCTACGCTCAACCGCATTTCCCAGAAGCTCAGCGCTACGACGAAGCAAAAACGATTGGCAATCACGTCAATTGTAGTTGCACGGCTTTAGCTCATCCGCCGATTTCTATTACGGTCTTCTACTAATAGCCGCACGCTACAGTTGCCATATGTCGTCAATTCTCACGACAGAATACACACTGTCTTAGGCCAAGAGCACGTCCTGGGCAAGTCAAACCCGGGCGGCAAATGAAACACTTCGTACCGAATATGTGAGCCGATCAATGCGGCTAGCTGACCAACGTACTACCGGTTTAGTACTGACCACGTGATGTGTTGAAATGGAGTCGCCTGACGCGATCAAGTGATGTCTGTGAGTATCAGCCAGGGATACCCACATGATGTTGCCAAAGAACTGACTCTATCCTTCATTCTTTCGGCTTCGATCCACATCGCTGTAGCGTTGCCTACACCATACGCCAGACCAAGGTGTAGGTTATCGATTTGACATATAATAACAATACGGAGTGCCCATTAGACCGGTGAATTGAATCATATTGCAAGTGCAGACCACATAGCCGGCCGAGGATGCTGGCAGCCAACCCGGCACCTGCCAACACTACGACCGTTCGACATATCGCGGCAGACCGAGTTCGTAGTTCGTGAATCAAATCAACGTGATGCCAATGAAAACGTAAGCCGTCACAGCCGTGAGTTGTTGCCGCCAGTGTTACACGCTTCATGTTGCAATGAGAACGCTACGTAGCGTCAACATGGAGTCTTTACAAGCTATCGGACCTTCCAGAATTAAATCATCATACGGTTTGGATCAAGTAGGATTCAACTGCGATGGCCTATCTCTCTGCACTGTGGGCGACCGATCAATCGTTGATGCACCTATAGATACCGACCGACCATTTCGTGGTCGGAATGGAATGGAGACAATATTCACGCGTGCCTCAAAGCAATAAAACTCATGGAAGGGTTCGAGGTGCTGTGGTTGACCCTCAACACGTGTGTTCGAGCCGGTTTGAGTGTAAGTGACGCGCGGCAGACATTGATGCGTTCTCAACAGTCTTGCTGTAGATCGAGACAGTAGGCACGATCCTGTCAGCCGGCTGGATCCTGCTTAAATCCAGGTTCTCGAAGAACCGTGCTGTCACCCCGTGACACGCAACGATCGCATACGTACCAATCTATCGATGCACTGGCAGAAAATGAAGGGTTAACGGGCACATGTGCGTCGAAGCTCTTTCGATCAGCAAACAAACACAACAACAAGGTTGGTGTCGCGCGCAGTAAGGATGACACCGTCGACACGGAGCGCGTAGTCTACATAGCGCTTCAGTTCAATACACGTTTGACTTTCTATCTGAGCGACGGAAAGGGTTACCTTCCCAGACACCAATAGTATAATCATACAGAAGCCGGATTGCCACACACAACAATAGGGTAGGCACATCACACAGAACAGTAGGGTAGACACACACACAGTAGGGTAGGCAGACAGAATAGTAGGGTAGGCACATCATACAACAATGGGGTAGGCACACCCCAGTAGGGTAAGGACATCACAGTTGGTTAAGTACGTCACAGTACGGTAGGCACACACACAACCGTCGGGTAGGCACATCTCAGTTGGGTAAGCGCACCCACAGAGCAGTGGCGTAGGTACATCACACATCAACGGGGAAGGAACACACACAGAACAGTAGCTTAGGCACATCACAGTAGCGTAGGCAAACACACAGAACAGTGGTGTAGGCACATTACAGTAGGGTAGGCACATCACAGGAGGGTTGGCCGACACAGAACAGTAGGGTAGGCACGTCACAGTAGGGCAGGCACACACAATAGCGTATGCACATCACACAGGGTAGGCACATCACAGTAGGGTAGGCACGTCACACAGAACAGTAGGGTATGCACACACACAATGGTAAGGTAGGCAGATAACAGTTGTGTAGGCACATCAGACTAGGGTAGGCGCTCAACAGTAGGGTAGACACGCACACATTCACTTGAAAGTAGGGTATGTACATCCATTTAGGGTGGGCACAACACGGTAAGGTAGGCACATGACAGTAGGGTGGGCACATCACAGTAGGGCTGATCGGCACACATAACAGCAGGGCAAACACAAATACACACGCACATATCATTATGGCAGGCACATAACGTTAACAACAACGGTAAACCCTTTGGCGGCCCCGGCTAGCCGGGGCCCAATGACGATTGCCTTCTCAGCAGCGGGAAATGCTTGCAAGATTACCCTTCGCTACCCCAACTAGAAGAGTTCGTAGATATCAGCGATGGTGGCGAGCAAAACCCTCTACGGCGCGCCGAAGGATCGTTCAATCTTGAGCAACTAGAAGCCACTGCTGCAAAATCACACCTTCTCAATGAGGACCAGCGCGTTGTGTATGAGAGCGTGATCGAAGCCGTGCGAGACCCCGACAACAACCACCGTTGCTTCTTCTTGGATGGTCCAGGCGGTACTGGGAAGTCTTTCGTGCTCGAGCAGATTCTCGCGCGCGTCCATTTGGATGGTCGCATTGCTATTCCTGTTGCATCCCGTCGCATCGCCGCACTGCTTTTGACCGGGGGACGAACCGTTCACTCCTGCTTCAAGTTGCCGTTGAGACTCACCGCAGTATCAATCTGTAGCTTTTCCAAGCAGTCCACTCTCGCGGATCTGTATCGTGAAACGAGTCGTATCATTTGGGACGAGGCGGCGATGGCTCATCGTTTTGCACTAGAAGCCGTGGATCGGTCGTTGCAGGACATTACAGGTGTTGACTGGCCGTTCGGTGGTATCGTCATGCTTCTTTCTGGGGAATTCCGGCAAATTCTTCCCGTCGTATCACGTGGCGTGTGAGAACCAGCTCGACAGCAAGCGACGCGGCATACATCGAAGCGTTCTCAACTTTCTTGCTAAAGATCGGGGAAGGTAAGCACGATCCTGTCAGCCGACGTGGTACTTCCAGGTACCCGAAGAATAAATGGTGTCACCCGGTGACACGTCACTACTTCAAGCACTCATTCAACACGTGTACAGCGAGGTCAGCGATCGATATTTGGAAGAGAATTACTTCGTTGAAGAGAGCTATTCTGACGCCTATCACCGCGGATGTAAATGTGATCAATGATTTGGTCATGCACAAGCTCCCTTCGGCACCGAACCATGGGCGTGAAGTCGCGATGAAAACGTACCAGTCTATCGATGCTGTAGAAGAACAAGAAGGACTAGACGAGGCTCTACATCAGCAAAAAATTCTCAACAGTATTAATTTGCCAGGAATCCCGCCTCACAAGCTCACACTGAAAGAAGGAGCGCCAATTATGTTGATTTTATTTCGCAATCTGAACGCAGCCCAGGGCTTTTGTAACGGAACAGGACTGCAAGTGTACCGTCTCTCAAATAACCGCATCCACGCGACGATCCTTACCGGCACACACAAAGGCAATCGCGTGTTCATTCCTCGAGTTACATTGATCAGTGACGGTCAGTGCTGCCCTTCAAGTTGTGTCGACGACAATTCCCAGTTCAGATTGCCTTCTCTATGATCATCAACAAAGCTCAAGGACAATCCGTTCTCCACTCGGGATTTACCTTACTCAGTCAGTGTTCGCCCATGGACAGATGTATGTAGGATTCTTGCGGTCGTCAGACAAACACAACGTCAAGGTTGCTGTCGAGCCGGCGCAGCGTGATTTTATGCGGGAGTACACCAAGGGCTACATCCGCAAGAACGACCAGAGCAAGTGGGCATGCGCTGCTGTCCCCGTTGCCAAGCTTGGCAAACCAAACGAATTCCGCCTGACGATTGATTACCGTCCGCACAACGCAATGACGGTGCCAATCGCTGGCACGACGATCACCCACACGACGATGGACGCCACACGGCCGGAGCATACGGGTTTGGCGATTACGATCTATTGAAAGGGTTTTGGCAAATGCCGCTACACCCCGACAGCCAGGAGATGGGCAGTTTCATGACCGATGATACCATCTACAACTCACTGCGGGTCGCCCAAGGCGCTGTTGACTCATCTCTGCACTTCCAGGCTCAAATGCAGCGAGAGTTTTCCGAGCTGCTGTACAAGCATCTGTTGATCTACATCGACGACATTTTGGTCTATGCACAATCCGCCGACGCATTCCTGCATGCAACCCGCCGGTTTTACGACTGCGTTCGGCGTCACCGGCTGAAGCTGAGTCTCAGCAAAAGCTCCCTCTTCAAGCCACAAACGAAGTGGTGCGGGCGGGTTTTCAGCGGCGAAGGTGTTGTAGCGGACCCAGAGCGACTCAGTGCCCTGTCATCGCTCTCGCTGCCGGTGACTGCAGCGGATCTGCAGCAATTCCTTTGTGCCACCGCGTGGCTGAAGGATTCTCTGTTCGACTACAGCCGGGTCATGGCACCGTTGCAAGATCTGCTCGAGAAGCACCTGCGTGGCACCAACCGGACTCGCCGACAAGCAACCAGCATCCATGTTAATTGGGATGCCGTCACTGAAGGACATTTCAGCCAGGCACAACAGCGCATTCGGCGGTCACAGCGACTGCATCGCCCTAATGACCAAGCCCACATTTGTGTGTTCTCGGATGCATCCCACGTGGGCTGGGGCTTGGTGGTGACACAAGTCCACCAGTGGGACAACGAGCGATCGGCAGTGCAGCAGCAACACGAGCTCCTTCTATGCAAGAGTGGACGGTTCCCGGACGCTGAACTGCATTGGAGCGTGCCGGAAAAGGAAGCCTATCCCATCGTATGGGCCACGCAGCGACTCGACTACATACTGATCCGGTCCCGTGGATTTCACATCTTTTGTGACCACAAGAATTTGATCTTCCTGTTCGCCCCAGCGACTGAGGTCAAGCGTCACGTCCGAGGGAAGCTTCAGCGGTGGGCCATGACAGGACTACCATATACCATTCAACATGTCGACGGCAAGGACAACGTGTGGGGCGATCTACTCAGTCGATGGGGCCTGCCCGCGCCAGCGAATGGTGGCCGGTACGCTGCAAGGTTATGACCCGGCGCGCTGCCACGCAGACTACAGCTGAACGATTGCGCCCGGTTCAAAAGGACTTCCAATTCCCCACCGCAGCTTCTATCGCAGCGCCCCAGGCACGACATCAGTGTAATCGCCCCGATGGCCATGGCTGTGACTCAAATGGCCTGATTCGTGTCCAAGGCAAGTTGTGGGTGCCATCCAAGGACTCTGCCTTGATGCAACGCATTCTCATCGTGGCGCACTGCGGCTCCCAGGGGCACAGAGGGCTCGATCCCATGCTCCAATCCATTGCAGATGTGTTCTGCATCTCCCAGCTCTGAGACCGCTGTCGCTCCCAGCTCCGAGACCGCTGTCGCCGGTTCCTCGCCCAGTGTCTTCTTTGCAAACACGTCAAAGGCGGGGACGTGATCCCACGACCGTGGGGCCCCACGTTTCAACCAAGCCGGCGCAACGAGATGGTCCACCGTTTCCTCTCGCTTGGTGAGAGTGTGAGGGGATGAAACGCCTACTGGTCATCAAAGATGGTCTAACGCATTTCTGCGAACTGGTACCGTGTGATGCTCCAACAACCGCGGTGGCGGTAGAAGGGCTACTCGGCTGGTACATGCGTTATGGACTTCCAGACGTCCTCATCTCCGACATGGGCTTCTATTTCACGAGCACGGTCATGTCGCAAGTGTGCAAGCGCCTCAACGTCCGGCAACACTTCACGACAGCTTACTCCCCGTGGATCAACGGCACCGTAGAGCGGATCAACCGCGATATACTGCAAGTGTTGCGCGTAATGCTGATGGAATTACGACTGGATACAACCAAATGGGAACACCTACTTCCCCTCATCCAAGCCAATCTCAACCACACGCCAGTCGCATCGTTGGGCATGCGCAGCCCAAGTGAACTCTTCACAGCACTACCCCGGCCAACCATGCTTCAAGTAGCCCTTGGGGATGGCCACACGCTGACAGAAGTTGGCGAAGAGCTTGTCAACAAGAGCGGGCTTGAGGCAATCCGCGAACACCTTGACCAACTACATCGCCACGTGGTGGAAGAAAAGGAACGACGTCGGCTGGTGAACATGCGGAAAGGGAAAGGCATCCTGTGCAACTTCACAAAGGGCGACTTCGTGCTTTGGTCCCGAGTGGACAGTAGATCGCCAGCAAACAAGATGTGGTTCGCTGGGTTGGCCCATTCCGCGACATGGAAGCTTTGCCCAACGCATTTCGTATTCAGCATCTGATTAATCATCGAGAGTTCATCGTGCATGGATCGCGGCTCAAGTTGTACTCAGATGCCAGCCTGGACGTTGATGATGAACTTGTGGCACACGTTGGGAACCAAGGGCTCGTTTTGGAGGTTGAGGCCATCAAGAACTATCAATTTGATCGCAGTTCAGGCCAATGGAAGTTGTTCGTATCATGGGTGGGCCTGCAGGAGGCTGCCGATTCGTGGGAACCACTGCAATAACTAACTCAAGACATACCACACGTGGTGAACAACTACTTCTCGCACGCCAAGGATTTAAAGCTTCCGTCTGCATTGACCGACCACCTCAAGCCACGTAGGTAACGCGTCCTTAGGGTGGCGGTGTGGTGGATGGTGAAAAGGACGCTCACACCTGGTGGGTGATGAAGCCACCAGCAAGCCATCACCCGGCCCACCATGCCATCACAAGAACATGGCCTAGCCACAGCTGGCATTCAAGAAGCATGCGTGAGACGCACGTAGGACTCCACGGAGAATGCCAGGAGTAGGATGTAGGACTGAGCAACCGAGCCAAGAGCTCACTATTGCATTCTCCAATAAACAAACAACTAAGCATCCCGAAGCGCACAACCGACTACATCAGCAGACCCGTGTCCCTCTCCACTATTCCGTTCTCTTGAGGGGCGTACCCATTCGTTGTGATCAGCTCGATTTCCTCGGCTGTGTAGAACTGCTGCGCCTTCTGGTTTACAAACTCGGTACGGGCCGTGACCGCGCTGTGCTTCTTCTCTCTGAACTTTGTCTTTACCCGTAGAATCAGATATGTTATGTGTCCGTTCGCTTTACCCTCAGCAGGTACACCAATCTGAATCTGCTGCACTCGTCCACGATGTGCAGACTGCGTGTAGTCTTCTTTTGTGACGATTTCATCTGCGTGCAAGTCTGCAAATGACCGTTGCAGTGGCCGATCGGCATGCTTGTCTTTCGGCTGATAGGTTTTCGACTTGGCCTTGCCTAGATTACATGGAAGACGGTCGTACGTTGAAGCATCAATGTTGCTGATCTTAAGGTCCTGTACGGCTCTGAACTTTACCATGTCTTCAATGACTTAGTCACTTGCATGCGCAATGCGCTTGTGCCAGGTCTTCGCATCGGCCTGGTTACCGGTGCGTCCACGCTTGCCGATGGACAGGCCGTTAGTCACTGCAACTTGAGCATCACACATGGCTTCCTCCTTTCTTGCCGCAACTAATTGCATGCTCGAGATGCTTTCAACGCCTTGAAACTTCATCTTGAAGTCTTCCTTGCTCAGGTACGTTGACATTTGATCCGGTGAAAATGTCATACGGTACCCCTTCGACGCCCCATCCCATCAGGTAGACATGCGACATTGGTGCATACCGAACGTCCGTCAAATGACACGTCTCGAACTTGTTGGTTTCTTCGTTGATGATGCGCAATTCGAATGTACCAACCGGTTCGACCTTTGTGCAAACCGCGGCCGAGATGGTCCCACAACTTGAGCCGCTGCCAGGAGCTACACGTGTACGCCAGCCTCTGCTAGACATACCGTCAGTCTTCGCGTGGCACAACCGACAGCTTGGGGTCGACATCGGACCAATCACACCACTTATTAGTGGGCTGGTGCTTGAGCTCGAAGAAGAACACGGAGCATTCAATCTGTCATGGCTTCCGCATTTGACACTGGTACAGCTTGGTGTGCAGTCAAGTCGATCTCAGGATACCGTCCAAAATACATTACAGATCTCGAGAACCTCAGATGGCAGACTTATCTTCACTTTGAGTGCGGGGGTCGTGTTGCGCAAAAGCTCGATCCTGGAACTCGTGCTACGTATGCTAACACTGGCCCAGCTTTGTTGCTGCGTTCCATTCCTGCACAGCCAGCCACGTACTCACACCCAGACGGCGCCTGGCAAGGCACCCATCTTTTGACGGGAAGCATTGTCCATTTGAATGATCGACGACAACGCCGTAAATGGTTCTTCTCCCGCTGTTTGAAATGGTTGCAACCTGCCCGACGACAGAAAGCCCAAGCCCGCCAGACTCATCCGCTGGCGAAACTGCAGCAGCTTCCAAGACTCGTGCAAGTGAAGCTCACGGGATGGACGTGGAAACGTATCAACAAACTACGCCACACCACCAGCGCTGAGCGTGGGCTACTATATCGTCTGACGACCGGAGTGCTCCGCTTGTGGCACCCCGACACAGCGCAATTCTGCCCCCACGCCTCCTGTATGAACGTCCCCGGCTCTCTTGGACATTGGCTGTTGGAGTGTGCAGTAGCGCAACGTGCATGGCTTCACCTTAAGAGGCGATGGCCATCTGACCTCGGCTTCGACGACGAAGAAACATGGTGGCGATCGGTGTTCACGTTGCGTCAAGATAACATATCCCAACATATCGCAACAACAACATGGTAAAGACGAACGCAAATGGCGCACAGCGTACCAGATTCTATGGCAACTTCAATGTTTGGCTGTCCTCCAGACATTATGGCGCCTGTGGTGGTCTGCCCCAACCAGTGTGTATGAAGTAGATGCCCAGATCAACGCCGCAATCTCATGGGCATTGTTTACCGCGAGCCATGCCGCAGACCCTGGGTGCCGGAAAAGCATCGAGGGGTTCCAAGACGTACCGATACCAGTGGCCGCTCTGCCGGCCACCCTGGATCAAGACGAACCGAAGTGAATTCTCTTCTTCGATGGAGCGGCTAGAGGAAATCCTGGCCCAGCCGCGGCAGGTTCGGCCTTAGTACGTGCGACACTACATATGGCGGAAGTCGTCTGGGCTTCGGCTATACCCATTGGTGAAGCAACCAACAACGCTGCAGAGTATCAAGCCGTTCTACATGGTTTGGCAGCCAGTCGCTCCAGAGGAGTGCAGTCCCTCACGATAATCGGAGACAGCAAACTAATCATTCACGCCATGCGTACTGGTCAACGGCCGAAGAAACAAGCCCTAGCAGACATTGTTCAAGTTGTTCATCACCTTTGAGCCAGGCTGCACCAGTACACCTAGAAACACCATTTCAGGCACCAAAACCGAATGGCCGACGCTCTCGCAAACTGGGCACTAGACACACGCAGCTCACACATTTGCAACAAGTCCAATCCATTGCCTTTAGCCATCTTACGTCACCTGGCTTAAGATCTCATAACAGCAGCTCCCCAGCGCCCAACGGTAGACCGATAACAGTAGGCTACATCAGGATATAGGAATGTTCGCCAGTCAATATACCTCACTGATGATGATGATCTTCCCAAGAGATCGCTCAAGCGCCTTACCATACCGAACTTTCTGGTTGGACCGGAAACCACGGCCCAGGTCTTTGTCCAGGATGGCTCGACAAGTAGACGGCCAGCGCTGTAAACCGGCATGTCGAAGGACTGAGTGAATTGGCGTACAGATGACGCGGGTCCTTCGGCCCACGTCCTTGCTGGTTGGTCTTGGTCTTGTGCAGCACGCAGCCAATGCTGTCGTCGGTGCAAATGAAGAGCGACAAATCGATCGTTTGAACTAAGTTGGATCGGCACATGATATTCCACTGAGTAGCAAGGAATAGAACCACACAAGTCTTGATTTATCAGTAAATAGTTGTGTTAAACGTGCAAACACACAACTTTGTTGAACAAACACCTACGGCAGCTAAATCACAACTGAGCTTCAGCTCCTGGCAGGAGTCTCCTGTCAACATGCACAGGTCGATCCGCGACCTCAACAGCCTGATCCACAAGCAAACGTTCCACAAGGGGACCCACACACTGACGTGGAACTACGAGTCCTTTCCAACACGCCCTCCTCCGCTTGCAGCGGAACATCGTCAGCCACACATTCCCGTCTGCGTGCAATGCTGCTCGAACTTGATAGCAGCAAGTGACTTCGTAAATATGTCAGCAGGGTTATCCTATGAGGCGACCTTCCGCAGCTCCAAGTTGTTCTTCGAATCTTGGTCACGAACGCAGTGCCAGCGCAGCTCGATATGGCGTGTCCGATGACTGTACGTCGGGTTGGTAGCCATCACGACAGCTGCGCTGTTTTCAATGCCGAGTCGCACCGCAATGTTTTTGGCGGGACAGAGTTCGAGCAGAATATTGCGTAGAGCTTGGCTCCATGCGCGCCTCGGATGCAGCGACGTCCTCTACTTCTGCGGTTGACTGGGCAATCACACTTTGCAACCTTGAAGCCCATGAGACTGCGCCGCCATTTCGTTGGATATCCTTCGAGCTCTTCGAGATACTGCTTGATGGACAGCACAGCATTCCGATATGCAGTGTTGACATCACATTGATAGGGAACCAACGACAGCAGCACACACAATGCCACAAACAGTCGAAATGATGCCATACGCGCAACAGGAGAAAAGGTATCCCCAAAGTCCAAGCCTGGGCGTTGCTTGTCGCCCCGACCACGATTCGTGCACGAAATCTCATCACGTTACCAAGATGATCTGTCTTGAGATCGTAGACCCACATCGTTCGAAAGGCTCGTTTCCCTTCTGGCATCTCGGTGCGTGCAATCCAACGAAGAATATCTTCTCTTTCAGTGCAGCAATCTCGCGATCCATAGCTTCCTTCCATTCCACTGCATGCTTCGAGCGCATGGCTTCTTTGTAATTCCGAGGGATCTTGACCTCACTGACGTGCACCGCGTCGCTGACCCTCGTCGTCTGGGGCTCAGTGGCGAAGGCAGCATGCACGACACAAATCCGTGAACCGACTTGGATGACGCCGTTTCGTTTTATCACGCAGACCCACCAAAACGTCTTTTTACATCTTCCCGCATCTTTTTCATCTGCTCATCTCGTCGTGGCAACACATCTTCACGTGCATGTCGATGTCCTGTCACTTGCGGAAGGTCAGGAAGACGAAATGTGGTTCCGCGCACCGTCGGAAATGCATACTGAGCGTCATCAACTTTACTATCGCCTTGTGACCTGTCGGCCGCTTCATCATCTTCAAGTGCTTGTGCATCTTCATGATCATCATCAGCTGTACTGCGAGAATCTTCCAGATGGTCATCAATGGCTGTATCTTCTTCACATTCACTGGCATATGCAGGAATAGTTTCATCATTGTTGTTGCTGAGCTCATCTGCTTGCTCATTGACCTCGTCTTGTTCAACTTCCGATGCGATTGATTCGGATACGTCTTCAGCCAACTCGCCCTCACTCGAGTCAGCAGCTGCACCTTTATCGGGCACTGAATCATTGTGGCGCAAAGTAACTCTATCAATACTTGCCACTTCTTCTTGTTCTTGTTCTATATCTTGATTGTCGACATCCATCTCACTCGCAGAAAAGACATCATCAGCAGTGGATTTCGCTTCAAAGTCGCTAAGAGATGGTTGCGCTTCACACCGTCGGAGTGCGTCGTTTCTGTCATGACCCTCCATAACACCGACAGCGTCCAAATCCACACAAATGTCGTCGACTGCATCACCGTTTTGATTCTCATCAGGTACTTCCGTATTGAGCCACGACTCAATTCGTTCAAGATGGTCTGATTCATGACGATCACGACAGCTGATGTCTTCGTTCACACGAAGATCTGACACGAACTTCTTTGTGTGTTCCGACGGACAGTAGACCAAGCAACCCACGACATCCTCTCGATAACCCAGTACGTACCCAATCCGTGCGTTCTCATCCAGCTTGCCACGTCCAGCAACTGGAACATGCACGTACGCCAACGATCCAAAAATGCGAAGATGGTGAATATCCGGTCGGAATCCGAACATCAATTGAAACGGAGTCGCATTTGTACCTTTGAAGTACACTCTGTTCTTGATGTAAGCTGCAGTGTGCAGTGCCTCTGGCCCAAGAGATGATGAAAGCCCAGATTGTTCCATCATTGCTTTGACCATGCCAACCAAGGTCTGGTGCACGCGCTCACATGGATTGAGATGCGAACTCTTTGGGCCAACCTTGACGTGCATAATGCCTGCGTCAGCATACCATTGCTCCGAGGCATGGTACAGTGTGCAGTGCCTCTGGCCCAAGAGATGAAGAAAGCCCAGATTGTTCCATCATTGCTTTGACCATGCCAACCAAGGTCTGGTGCACGCGCTCACATGGATTGAGATGCGAACTCTTTGGGCCAACCTTGACGTGCATAATGCCTGCGTCAGCATACCATTGCTCCGAGGCATGGTTCACAAACTCCGTGCCACGATCCTTGAGAATCGTTTTCACTCGATGCGTAACTTCGTCGCCTTCTATCCCAACGCGACACGTTTGTCGCTGGGCCCATCGAATGTACGGTTGGATGCGCATGTTCACCTCATCTTGCATCTTTGTCTTGAGTAAGAAAACGGACACAAACTTCGAGAACGCGTCCATGATGATCAAAACTGCAGGGAATTGGCTGCGTTTGTGCTGGCCAGGGAACAACATATCTGCGTAGATCATCTCATTTGGTGCACTAACGCGCCTTCGCAATTTCTTCTGCCGTGGCTTTGCCTTTTGCTTGCTCACGCAGCAGACTTCGCAACGTCGATGCTCGCGTTTTTGTAGCATCATGCCTTTCACCAAGTCGCGGTTGGCTGTTATCCACACATACGCATACCACAAATGGCCAAGCTGCTGATGCCAAACTTTCATGTCGGCCACACCATCTGCAGCCGCAAAATTTGCAATGACTGGTGTCGCGGATTGCCCCAACAGTCGACCAGCCTTGAACTCTGTCATGTCAATGGTATCAAAAATCCATGTACCATCATGACACACTCTCTTGATGCTTTCCACATCATCCATCTTGACGCCAAACCCTTGCTGGTCCCACGTCACTGTGAACCCTTGCGCAGTTGCCAATCCAGGAGAGAACAAATTGCAGCCAGCATCAGTAACAAAGAGCACGTCGTTCAGAAAAACACACGCTGATTGACCATCGACCGACGTGACCAAAAGAACGGTACCATGGCCAAGTGCATGGACGTTCACACCAGCTGCGAAACCGGCAACACTGGTGTTCCAATCGGTTTTCTCCATTGGCTCGAACGAGATGAACGCATCCTTGCTGGTAGCCATATGGGCATTGCTTCCAGTGTCGAAGTACCACCGACGTCGACTATCCGGAATAGTCTTCGAACTTGGAGCACAACCAGTCGCTGTTGCTGGTGGTGCCGGTGTTTGTGAGTCTGCAAGAGGAACCTTAGAAGCAGCCGCTCTCTTCGACTGAGGGTCTTTGCGCTTTGGTGGATTGTTGGACTGGTATTTGTCATTATTCTTGACAGCCAGTTTTGGACACTCACTTATATAGTGGCAGGGCTGATGGCAATAATTCCTTCCTTGCTCTTGGGTCCGGAGGACTTGCGCGGATTCTCCTTCGGTTCACCCTTGTCCTGGTCGTTGCCACGACGTCCTGGTTGCACTCAATCTTGGCTGCGCGCTTGAGCAGTCAGAATCATCTCTTTGAACAATATCGGCGTGTATTTCGTCATGTCTTTGCTGAAGAACACCCTTTTCGCAATTTGTTGTAACAAATGTCACCAGGTAAACTCCGCAAGAGACTGTCGAACATCTGGCGATCGCTTACGGGCTCCTTCAAGGCTTTCAGCCGATCATACGCATCAAACATGACATACAAATGATTGCGCAAATTACTTCCATTCTTGAGTCGTGTCTCCTGGAACGTCTTCTGCAGCCGATATACCTGCTGAGCTGCCACTGCAGCAATTCCGTTCGCCGTCGAACATGGTGCACAGCTCTTGCCACATGGAGGTTTGATGCATCACTTGCCGAGCAAGTGAACTTGAGAGCGAGCTCTGGATCAGGATCTTGGCCTTGGCTTGGTTCTGCTTGAACACTTTCTTCTCCACAGCATCCGCGGATGAGTCCACACGACCTGGACCATCGATGATCTCATCTAGCAGCTCCTTCTCGAACACATTACGCATCGCACACTTGTAAAACCTCCAGTCATCGCCGTTCCAATTGATGGGGACACCTTTCTTGTTCAGGCTCACAGTAGTGTCGGACTTGTTTGCTGTTCAGTAGATTAGCTTGGGCCCATAACCCTGTTGAACGTGCAACCACACAACTTTGTTGAACAAACACCTACGGCAGCTAAATCACAACTGAGCTTCAGCTTCTGGCAAAAGTCTCCTGCCAACATGCACAGGTCGATCCGCGACCTCAACTGCCTGATCCACAAGCAAACGGACCCACACACTACCTGTTCTTTCCAACAAGTCGCCGCACAGCTGCTTTGCTTCACGCATACCTTCCAATAAGGTCAACAAAATGCGGCCTGGGCTGGTGCAGCATGAATGTCGGCAGTGCTTCCCATCCATCACTAGCATATCTAGGGCCGAGGACGCTAATGACATATCTCCAGGCAGCAGTAAGGTTCACGCTGTGTTCAGTGGGGTGATGTATTCACTTTGAGCGGATTTGAAATTTCCCTGCGTCAACGTCATTCATTAAACCACATCTCATGAAGACCCAAGCGGACAAGGTGGCGAGGTTTGATGGCCATCGCCCGAGTGTCACAGTCTCGTTGGGTTCGTTTGACTCGATTACTCTGCATGCGTTACAGTGATTCATGCGTGTGGTTAGCTTCATCACATTTAGGCAAGAAGGTGAAATTGAAGCTCACATTGTGTTTGCTTCCTTGCGGAATTCCTGAAAAAATCAAATATAAACGAAGGAAATGGAGATTCGAGCGTGCCGCCATTAACGGTAGTGTAAGCAACGCCAAGCAAAACGATGACTGATCGAGCACCCACAGGCCTTTTGTAGCATTAACGATCGGCGGCCATTCATCAACTTGGTCTTCCGGTCTCGTTTGATGACACCGGACACTCTTTCATTTCAACTTTACGAAGTTCCTGGTGTGTTGAGGGGGTAAACTGGTACGCTATATAGTGATGCTCATCGCTAGCTCTGTGCTCCAACACCAACATGATCCCATCGTCACCAACACATCGAGATCTTGACGAGCATGAGTTGGAGCCAGCGGCGTTCGCGTGTATCCGTACAGCCCCACACACACACCTCACACTCATTTACATCGATGACGTCGATGTTCTCCTTCCTTCGATCTCCGACAGCATGTCCTCCAACATTACCACCGCGTGCTTCGCCGTTGGACGCTGCGACGGCTCCACCGACAAACACGCTTCCACCAACTCGCGCACTTGCGATGGTGCGTCCTTGAACCGAGCATGGTTCTCGTGCGGCTCCATCTGCTCTCTGCGATGAGCACGCCTGGCGATCTCCAAATCGGTTCTCGTCTCGCCGATCGCGTCCACCGACTTCTTGTACGGACCTTCACCCGTCAAGATCTCGCTCATGAGCACGCCAAACGCAAACATGTTGCACTCGCGGTGGCTCACGTCCATGGGCGCCACACCAACGTCGCTAAGCGCTTCTGGCGCCAGCCATGCTACCTCACCACAACCGTACGCGAACGTCGTTCGTTCGCTGCTGTTGTTTGGGATGCGATGGCATTCGAACAGATTCACTTGGCACTGGTTGCCGTCATCCACCAGCACGTGTCGACTCGTCAGGCGACGGACGTACATCTTTCGAGCGGGTGCGTGAAGGAACTCGAGTGCTTGAGCCACATCCAGGCACATGCGCAGTCGATCTGCGTGACTGATATCAGCTGCCTGGAAGTGTGGAGATCGAACGACGGAGGCAAGCGCGCCCTTGCTCATGAACTTGGCGATGACGCTGCAGTCGACGCCATCGACGGAGGATGTGCCGAGGAAGGTGACGATGTTTGGGTGTGGGTTAGTGGCGAGTACGTTGGCGTGCTGTTGTAGTTGTTTGACGACGAGGTGGTTGCCATTTTCAATGGTAACGCGCTTGACGAACACGGTTGTACCGTTGTAGTCGGCCACGCGACTGCCGGATACACCGATGGATTTACCGGCAATGATTTCCATCTGCGGGATGGTGAATTGCTGTGCAGCTGGTGATGGGGCGTGGCTGGGTTGCATTTGACTGATGAAGTATTGTTGTCCTGGTTCCGTTGGTGGCGACAAGCACGGTCCGTACATCCACTCGTCCATGTTCTTCCGCTGGGAACGACGGCGCTTCACTATTACGAAGGCGACGACAGCGACGGCGACGACGCCGAGGGCGCAACCGACAGCAATTCCCACGTACGCGCTGCTGTTATTCTTTGGGGAAGACTTTGAATCAGGAGCGACAGTCGGTGGAACAGGAGCTATGCCATTGACGGGAGATTGCTCGAGGCAGATGCCTGCTTGTTGTTGGCCACCGCATGAATCGTGAACATATTCGCTCTTCCTAACTTCTGGAATCCACGTTTGCGCACATTCGAAGTCACTCTTGCTTAGCGACTGCAGTGGCGGAGCCATAGTCAGCCCTCTGGTCATGATAGAATGTGAGCGGACAAGCACAATCACTTTTGCATCTGCTGCTGGTGTTTGCACTCACACCACAGTGACTCCGCCTGGTTTCAGCTGTCGAGTGAAAAACGTGGGCACAAACGACCACGTGCCGCCAGCAAAATCCCTATGGACACAAACAGTCGCAGCCATACATTAAAGAACGTGGCGCGCATATTAGTGAACGACGCACGTACATCTTCGGCGTGCGCCCGTCGGTCAATTGCAGAAGAGTGTCGACCATAATGTCGGTGACAGCCTGGAATTGGCTGCGCGGGATCACCATGTCATGGCACCCGCAAGTTACAAGAACCAGTGCGCAGTGTGAACGTACATTTCCATGAGGTTCTTTGGCAATGGACTGCCGATGAACGCGTCTTGGACGGTCGTGTTCGACCCCTGCTGGCTTTTCGCATCAATGACACTGTCGCCACCGTACATTGAGCATCAGGCCATCAATACAATGAGCGTGTGGCCACGTACAGTTTGGTGTAGGCGCTGCTATCACCGCCAAATGTGAGATTAAGTGGAGCTCTTGTGGATGCGTTGGAGCCAGCGCCGTCTGGTGTGGTGCTGGGCAGTGTTGTCGAGGTGTCGAGGCTGCATYTGACCGTCGTCGCTCCTTCCACAAAGCACGCCGGTGGCAGATCCGTGTTGTTCGATGGCGG
>NSDO01000213.1:157396-170080 GCA_002286825.1 Lagenidium giganteum | reverse complement strand
GTTCTCGTCGCTGGGTGTGGGTGCATATTCGTGAACCCAACTTTCCACCACTAGCCACTAGCCACCGCATGTTTCCGTTCAAGTACGMATGGAACGCGCCCGTTTGGGATGTTCGCTGCAGATGCAACGCAAGGTGTTGCTGCTATGATCGATGTGTTGCAGATCCAATCCGTCGAGCTGACCATGGGACGTTTACTCGTTCGAATCGATCGTGCCGAGACGTCCACGGCGTTGCGGCAGACCAGCAACCGTAGCATCCTAGATTTGACGTGCAATATGGATGTCTTGCAGCACCGAAGCCACCTCCGTCGCTGTTGGACGGTTCGCAGGTCGGAAGGACAAGCACCAACGAGCAAGGGAGAGCACACTCTTCGGACACGATGAACGAAACGATGGCGTCAGCTCACCAGAACCGACCTGGTGCGCGAGAGCCACTTCAGGCAGCTTGAAGCCGTTTGGCCCCATCACATCCGAGTACGGCAGCTGATGCGTGTCCAGCTCGGATAGCACCACGCCAAGCGCGTAGATGTCGGCCTTGCTTGTGTAGTCCGTCCGTTGATGATATAAGATGTAGCGGGTCTTGCTGGAGTCTGTAACGGTGACAGGGGGGTCGGTTGCTGAAATTCTAGCAAATGTCGGAGGTAGAACGTCTGATGATTGGCTACAACCAAGGATGCTTTGGTTTCCCTGGCTCCATGTTGACGTTTACGATGACGCACTGCCGTTAAGTAATGTCGTGCACTGTACTTGTGCTCGAAGAACTTGCGGCGGTGGCGACCAGTGGGAAGCTGGATTTGACTGCACACTGCGCACACTGATGAGCTAAGCCTATGAAGCCGTCCACCCGATCACTACTCGCAACGCCAACTTTGAACATTGACGATCTTCCCGCCGCCTGCTTCACGGACAAAGCGACAGCAAAGATCGTCACGTGCACGCTTGAAACCTGGACAGCACTCACTGTGAACGCCGACGGCAGGGGCGGTACGAATTCGTCAGCAACGCCAGCATTTCATGTCACCTTCGACCGTGGGGACGAATTCACCACGCTGTACGTGCCTAGGGGTGTCATGGGCTTGTGGCATTGATGGCTGATGCTGACCTACCTACCATGCCAAGTGTCATCGATGTGAAAGACCAGCAACAGCCGAACATCGCTGTCCAAAATGTGTCCATCAGTAATCCGCTGCCAGACACGCTCAAAGAAATGTACTTCGCACTGTGCAGGCGTCAGCGTGTCTACTGGCTCATACGTGATGCTTTTCATTCACAGCCGATTCCAAGTCGTCACCAACATTGCGTTCGACACCCCTCTACACTTGACTGACAACCGCAAACTCAAGATGTACGCACTTCCATTGCAAGCACTGGCTGGATCCATGCTTTCGTTGCCTGATCGAAACGCGGGGTGTCATATTAGAAACTTTGCTGGAAGTAACTGGACATCGGTGCCGATCTTTTGCAGGCAGCAGGCGAAACCAGGCGGGGTGACGGTCACGTGAGTAACCAAATCAACCGGTGCCTTATGATCGTGCTGGCTCACATTTACATGACCATGATCAGGGGGCTGATCATGGCTCAACCACTGCAGCAGCTCAGCAACGCTGACTTCGAGTGCGCGAAAACGTGGATTCCAGGAGTAACACGCAACCAATATGTTCACGAATCATGCGGAGATACACTACAAGCAGGCATTTGCCTCAAGGCAGACCCACTTCCACCGTCTTCCGTCAAAGACAGAAGTCCAGATACTTCCACTCCTGCTCCTGATGCACAGACTTCGATCCAGAATAAAAGCAGCACGCACGTGGGAGTTGCTGTCGGATGCACCATCGGCGTCGTGGTTGTGGCTGTCATCGCGCTCGTACTTATCAGACGTCGACGCTCGCACAGCAAACGCATGGTTGATAATTACGAAGACTGCGCGTCTCCATCAGCCCATCCAGACAACCAGTTTTCATCTGCTCCGGCTGAATAAATCAACCGTTTAAGTGCCCAAGACACTCAGCGACTGTCGAAGCAAACAACCCACTCCCGCAAGCTATCGCTTATCACGCCGCTCCTCATCAACTGAGCCACCCAGACCAAACCGATACGAGCACCACCCACACAGAAAAAACGAGAACAGCCACTGCGACACGAACCGCACCGTCCAGCGACTCGACCGGATCAACACCGACAACGACGAACGCGTCGTCGTACGATGAGGTCATGTTCAACCGTCGAATCGAGCAAGACAGCCTCACCGACATCCGTGAGCTCGGCAGTGGCTCCTTCGGTTCCGTCTGGCTCGTCCAACACAACAGTGGACGAAAACTGGCATCCAAGCGATTGATCAACGCTGATGCCAAGACCCAGAATCCGATTGCGCTCAATGGATTCCTCGCAGAGATCTCGCTGAACGCATCACTGAGCCACAAGAACGTCGTCAAGTTCTACGGGGTCGCCTGGACGTCACCAATGGATGTCCAGGCGTTGTTCGAGTTTGCTGCCAATGGTGACTTGACGTCGTGGCTGCAGCAACCGTCCACGTCTCGTGAGTGGACACCACAGAAGCTTCACATCGCTATCGATATCGTGGACGCGCTAGTGTACGTGCACTCCTTGGCGCCACCACTGGTGCATCGTGATCTCAAATCTCGCAATGTGCTACTCATGGACGACATGACAGCCAAGCTCTGCGACTTCGGCGTGTCGCGATTCCAATCGGCCAACGCGACGATGACGTCTGGTGTTAGTACGATACGATGGCTCGCACCGGAAGTGATCAAGGGCGACACGGACTACACAAGCAAGGCCGACATCTACGCGCTTGGCGTGGTGCTATCCGAGCTGGACACGCATCAGCTGCCGTACTCGGATGTGATGGGGCCAAACGGCTTCAAGCTGCCTGAAGTGGCTCTCGCGCACCAGGTCGGTTCTGGTGAGCTGACGCCATCGTTTCGTTCATCGTGTCCGAAGAGTGTGCTCTCCCTTGCTCGTTGGTGCTTGTCCTTCCGACCTGCGAACCGTCCAACAGCGACGGAGGTGGCTTCGGTGCTGCAAGACATCCATATTGCACGTCAAATCTAGGATGCTACGGTTGCTGGTCTGCCGCAACGCCGTGGACGTCTCGGCACGATCGATTCGAACGAGTAAACGTCCCATGGTCAGCTCGACGGATTGGATCTGCAACACATCGATCATAGCAGCAAYACCTTGCGTTGCATCTGCAGCGAACATCCCAAACGGGCGCGTTCCATTCGTACTTGAACGGAAACATGCGGTGGCTAGTGGCTAGTGGTGGAAAGTTGGGTTCACGAATATGCACCCACACCCAGCGACGAGAACYCCAGCCGAGCACACAACACAGCACCAACAAACGAATGGCGCCGCGTYCGTGGCCAAAGCCAACGCCAACACCAGCGTCACAACAGTCACCGCCATCGAACAACACGGATCTGCCACCGGCGTGCTTTGTGGAAGGAGCGACGACGGTCAGATGCAGCCTCGACACCTCGACAACACTGCCCAGCACCACACCAGACGGCGCTGGCTCCAACGCATCCACAAGAGCTCCACTTAATCTCACATTTGGCGGTGATAGCAGCGCCTACACCAAACTGTACGTGGCCACACGCTCATTATACGCCAGCCCCCAAGTTCGACTAATCTCGCGCAGGGCAAACGCAGTTTCCATTGCTGTCGGACGATTTTCAGCGTTGAAAGCTAGGCACTGTCGAGCCAGCGCGACCATTGTTGCTGCTGGAGATGCAAGAATGATGTCAAGCGGTTTCCTGAGCATCCGGTGTCAGCACCACTCGTCAGTATTATCGCATACAGTGATCAATAACGTAGCGGTACTCTGGCAGACAACGACTTGAGGTTTGGTGGCAACTGCCCAAGTGCCACTGCGTCGGTGGATTTGTTGGGTTGGAGCGACCTGAATCCATATGGCACCGTATGCCTGAGCTGACTAAACCATTGCGATGTAGGTCACCAACAGCAGCGGAGCATACACTATCTTCAGCTTGTCGAATTGGTCAAGATCGGGAATTCGTGATGAAAGTGGAGCCCGAATCCACCTGTCATCGGCAACGGTCAGTTCGGCAAACGCAATGACGAGCATGGGAAACATCGCACAAGTTGTCAGCATTACGGTCTGGCGCGTTGCCTCGATGCCAGTCTCTGTCTTGGCAGTGCACGTGATATTGGTCCAAAGATCCCGCATACGATGCTGCTACTCGCCCGTTCTCTCGCCGTGTTCTTTCGTTCTCGTTCTGTTATAGTGGCCTTTCGCAGGCAGCAACTCATGTCTTGTTCGAATTTTCATCGCGCGCTGGTGAGCCACCACCAGACGAGTTAAGGCTATTGAAAACGATAGCTCTCGCATCAACCAAGCTACGGGTGGCTTGGGCTAGCATCTCTTAAGGAAACAACAGCTAATGTGCTAGATACATGTAGATCAGGTCCCGAAACGTTCGGGATCCAACACGCCCAGCAAATCCGAGATAAAATACTTCGAAGTATCACAAAAAGCTCACTTTGACCCATTCGCATCGAAGAGTGACCTATTTTTATTCACATGAATTCTCAGCATCTGGTCTCCCTGTGTTCGCGTGCTCGTCAGACATGTTGAGGATCACGTTGAAGGCAAGGAAATGCGCCGACAGCACATCAGCGTGGCCATACTGGCTTGCCAGGCTCTCCCAGCCGGAGCTCAACATTATGGTTGATCTCTCGCGACTTCCTCTTTCCACGAGCGTTGCATTGCTACTGGAGACCCAGACACTCACATGGACGTTCAACTTGAGTTTCGACAAGACGGACCAGTGACTACAATTGGGCGTAGTATCCATCGCGTAGAGTGACGTCGGGCTGGAGTCTCCCAATGTGTTCAATGGGGAATGCCGACCGAAACAACAACGGGCTCAGCATTTCTTTCAGCAACAATAGGGCCTCGTTTGCTGTCGGACGGTCCACAGCTTTGAAAGCCAGGCATTGACGCGCTAGTGCGAGCACATTCTGTGGACACGAGGAACTGAACGTCGGTGTTAGAACGCCCGAACCAACTTGGTGGGCAATCGCCACCTCTGGCAGCTTGTTACCGCTGGGACCAACCGCGTCCGAATACGGCAACTCATGCGTCTCCAGCTCGGACAACACCACACCAAACGCATAGATGTCGGCCTTGCTCGTGTAGTCCGTGTCACCCTTAATCACTTCCGGTGCAAGCCAACGTATTGTTCCCACGCCGGACGTCATCGTCGCGTTCACCGACTGGAACCGCGACACGCCAAAGTCGCACAATTTTGCCGTCATGTCGCCCATTAGCAACACATTCCGAGACTTGAGATCACGATGCACCAACGGTGGAGCAAGCGAGTGTACGTACAGCAGCGCCTCCAAGATATCAATCGCGATTCGCAGTTTCTCGAGCGTCCAATCACGCGGACTCGCATCTTGCCGAAGCCATGACGTTAAATCACCATTGACCGCAAACTCGAACAGCGCTTCCACTGGATGTCTCAGTACTGCTTTGCAAGTAGTCAGGTACAGCTTTGTGGGTGCCGGGCTCATTTATTGGGAGCTGAAGATTGTGCGAGGATGAAGACTCTACGGTCGCACTCATCGTTTGGTCACAAGATGGAGCCATAACCTGTGGTGTTGCGTGACTTTCGCAAGCTGGAGTGGCGTGGAGAGGTAGGCTCGTGGATACAACACGTGTCATCGCATACTTGCTGGATGGATTCTGGAGATTTGAAGAATGTTCAACTGGCTGAGGTTGAGCACACTGACTGCGCCGAACCATCTTCGCAATAACGTCGTTCAAAATGACCACTGCATGCACCGCCGTTGGACGCTTCGACGGTTCTGCGGACAAGCATGCTTCTACTAACTGGCGCACTTGCACGGGAGCATTGTTGAACCTTGTACTGTTGCAATGGGGCTCCAATTTCACTTTCTGTTGAACGCGCCGTTTGATCTCGATATCGGTCCTGGTCTCGCCCATTGTCGCGACCAATCGATTGTAGGGACCTGCACCGGTGATGATCTCGCACATCAGCACACCAAATGCGAACATGTTGCACCGACGGTGGCTCAAATCCGTGGGTGTCGCGTCCGCATAGCCGAGAATTTCCGGTGCAAGCCATGCTACAACACCGCGTCCGTAACCAAATGTTGCTGGTTCGCTGCTGCTGTTGGGGATTCGATGACATTCGAACGGATTCACGAGGCAGCAGTTGTTGGCGCCCACCAGCACGTGTCTGCTTGTCAGCCAGCGCACGTACATATTTCGACCAGGTTGGTGCAGAAATTCGAGCGCTTGGGCCACGTCAAGGCACATCCGCAGTCGATCGACATCACTGAGTTTGCATTTCTCGAATAGTTTGTCTCGCACCACAGATGCGACTGTGCCGTTCTTTATAAACTTCACCACGACGCTAAAGTGGACGCCATCGATCGAGGACGTGCCAAGAAGCTTGACGATGTTTGGGTGCTGGTTGGCGACTAGAACACATGCGTGCTCTTCCAACTGCATGGCGGCGTGATAGTTGCCATTATTCTTGATAGCGATGCATTTGACGAACACGGTTGCGCCATTGTAGACTGCGCTGTGGCTGCCAGACGCGCCAATCGGTCTTCCGGCAACGATTTCTGCACACGAAAGTGAGGGATGTCGAGCAGCGAACGTTGAAGTATTGCTTGATCTGCTGTCACTGTCGGCGGCGTGATCCACTGATGGTGACAAGCACTCTCCATACGCCCAGTTATCCGAGCACTTTGGTTGTGAACGACGGCGCTTCGCATATACCACCGCAATAGCTGCAACGACAACAATGGCAATCGCACAACCGACAGCAACACCCACGTGCTTGTTGCTGTGGTTCTTGCTGCGCGACTGTATGTCAGCGAGAGTTGGTGTCGGCGCTGATGTGCTGACTTTAATGCGTGCTGCACCAGCGGAATCATTACGGGTAGTGAGACAAATACCAGCATCTTGATCCTTGTCACACGTGTTGTGAACGAGTTGTGGGTCAGCGATCCACGTCTTGGCGAACTCGAACTCGCGCTGATCTAGCTTCTGCACGGGCAGCACCATCGTCGGTCCACTGTAGTGCCCGCAAGTATCAGCAACCAACACACAAGACACAAGACGCAGGTGACATTTTCACTCACATGACAACCACAGCGCTCGGCTTCAATTGTTGCATGAAGAATTGCGGTACTTCCGACCAATTCCCAGTGTTGATATACCTGCAGCCAACGATGGCACTTCCTGGATCAACGAGGGCTGGCATAGATGGCAGATGGCAGACATGAGACGTACATTGTGAGCGTGCGACCATTGCTCAATTGTAGTGGCTTGTCGAAAGAGACGTTGGTGACACCTTGGATGTGCCTGCCGCACGACAACACAGCGCGTTATACGGTATACCAGTCAATCAAGCATCGATGTTCAGCGAGGTTTTTGCGTACAACTCCGTGAGCATTGGCGGCAGAGAACGAATTGAGACGCTTTGAATCATCGCACTCCCTGGCTGTGTTCTTGTGGCGTTTGCATTGAGGACTCTGTCGGGTCGGATCATGTGGTAAGTACCAAATCATCTCCTCAATCAACATCCACTTACAGCTTGGTGACGCTGCTATACTCCACGAGGTCCAGATGAAGTAGCGGCAATACAGACGTGCCGTTCGGTATTTCCTGGATTTTTAATTTGCATTCCACCATTTCCAACGCCGCCGATTCTAGCGGGCGTGCAGTGCAGTTGGCAGGGAGATTGGTGGACGCTGTTTGTCGCCATCGCGACAGCATTTGATGTGCTTCGCGCTATCGTTGCTGCGCCGCAGTCCTTGAACGCACTGTCCCGGTTGTTCGATTGCCCCCACCGCCAGGTTCCACTTAAGTACAAAATCGAAGCTGCAGCGCAGAATCGAACGGCCACGAATCGCAAGGCCAATAGCGCTGGTGTTATCTGTGCATTATCTGTTTTCATGTCCACATCGAGCTGGGCAACGCCGGTCTTCCAACGACTTTGTGTCGTCCATGGACTTCCAACGGCACCGTGACACTTGGACCCCTGCCACGAAGTTTGACGCTAGCCGGCGTGACACACAGGTGAAGTCCGAGAATGGCGACTTTTATCTCGACTTCCGCCTTCGGTATATGATGCTGGCCCAGCTATCGATGGCACAATCATGTGGGCACTTTCGTTCGAGCGCGCCACCGCGATGAAGGTCAAAGCACAACCGCAAACAAGTATTTTGCTGTTTTCGTGCTACCCAAAGCAGTGATCTCCCAATCTCAAAGTCGTTTCAGGTATGACGGTCAAAATGAACCTATTCAGCAGGTCGAGCGCTAGTCATCTTATCTCGTGTCTTCAAGTACGGTTGCGTCGATGCCAAGCAACTTAGTCTCTCTCTCTTGATCCGACTTGGCAGCTGGATTTGCGCCCTGAGCGGTAGGATTTGGTTCAGGTCGTGTGCAGGTCGGGTCAGGCTTTTTGGTCACACCGATTGTCTGACTACGGTGTCTGGCCCGTCCTGAAACGAGCATGTCGGTGATGTCGTTCGCTTCTTGAACGCGCTTAAGCATTAGCGCCTGAGGCAGCAGTAACACGTCTGCGTTTGCTAATGATTTGATGTTACTGCGCTCACGTGGACAAGCTGCCAGTTGTCATAGACTCGAGAACGACTCTTTGATTGGCTATCTTGCCGATGGAACGCTGGGATTTCCGGAATCGCGACGAGCGCACACCGGTTGCAGGCGTGAGCTCCGCACGGCGACAGCAGTGTGCCCGACGCCATTTTGGCTTTGGCAAGCTCCCACCAACGCCGCGTCAGCGCTGCTGGCTTCTTCCCTCGACCTATGGTGCGATGCACTGCTGTGCCGATCGCCTGCCTGTGTCCACCAGATGGATGTCATTCGTTTTGGTGTGAACCATGCTCGACCACGTCTCGACAACATCGCGTCGAGTTTCAGCGCAGACATCGCCACTATCGACAGCAGCAGTTGAATGCCCGCACGCGCTGCCAGGTGACGGCCAGGAAACGCCAACGACAAGGCAGATCCACACTCAAAATGACGTCACATGTTGCTCGATCCGTCCGCTGAGCTGCGCAAGCATGCTGGCAGCGCGCACCCACATAAGGCCAAGGTACGATGGTAGCTGCTGGTGCCCGGATGGAACGCGTGCGTCACTCTCACTCGTTTTTCGTGTGCGTCTGCAGCTGAATATTGGGCTCAGTGCCATCACATACGTTATCTATGAGCGCCGTGGGCAGCAGCAGCCTGGCCGCTTACCGCCAGGCCCTGGCGGTAAGCCCATCTCGCCCACCGAGTACTTCGCCGCGCTCATGACGGCGCTCGAGTCAGCAAGCGCGTCACACTTTGTCGAGATCACACAGATGCTCGCCGTGGTGCTGCCGTACGTGCCGGAGCCAATGCTCCGCGTCAAGTTCCCAGTCGGCTCCAAGTGCATGACCGCGTCGTACAGAAGCCGTAACGCCGAGCAAGAAGAAGGCAATCAGGCGCTAGTGCGCTCGGACTGTGGCTGCCTCGGCATGTTGCTGAGTCATCCAACGCCGCCCAGATGCGCCCAAGGACTTCCAGGTGCCGCTGTCGCTGTCTACGGACGCTTGGCCAAAGCTGCACAAGGTCGCGCAGAAGTCGATGGCCGACCTGCTCGTACACTACGCATTGACGTCCATAAATGAGACCGCGGAAAACAAAAAATAGTTATCGACATAAGTACGAAACCAGACTACGGACAGTACGACAAAGGCAAGATCTTTCTGCCGGTCCAATGCATACAAAAATTGCGATGAGATCTCGTCACACACGTCTGAAAATCGGCGACTTTCTGTGCTAGAACTGCATGAATTTTTTTTCGGTTCATTATGGTAATTGATTTGCGCGGAATCGCATGGAGTCGCCATCTCATCAATCGGTCTTAAACAGTGCGAAAAAGAGATCATTTTGCGTGCCGTGGGCATCCTCCGACATGTTCGACTTGTCGAAAAATAATCGACTTTGGCAGGATATGAAGGTCAACTATGGCTTACTTTAACTCCACCGAGGTCGCCTGCCAAATGCGGTTAGATGCATTTTGAATTTCTGCTATGCAACGACTCATTTCGAATTCCTGCCAGGACAATGTACTCGGCTGATCTCTGCGATACATCAAACGATCATCTTGTTCTCACCATTGACAACGCGCATAATCTATTGCTACCTAGCGTGTGTGAGACTCCCTCACAATGGTACTTCTCGTCGTTGATCAATGTCTATATATTTGGCATTCACAACGCAAATGAAGGATCAACTACAGCCACGATTTCTGTGAAAGACGCTTGCGTAAAGGCAGCAACGAGGTAATCTCGCTCCGGCAGAAGCAACTTCTTGACAATCCCGACGGTGCGCCATCCGCGAGAAAACTGACACTGTACGCTGACAATTGCTGTGAGCAAAATAAGAACAATTTTGTTCTGAAGTTCTTGCTCGCGCTGACCGACACGAAGATGTTTGACGAGGTCAACTTCCGATTTCTTGTCAAGGTACACACCAAGAATGCTTGCGATCGAGGATTTGCCATGGTGCGCAAGAAGTTGGCGCGCTCAGATTGTTGGGTAATGGACGAGCTGGTCCAAGTGATTGAAGCAGCCTCAATTGCATCGCGATGTGTGAACTTGGAAGACGACGAAGAGTGCTTTCTCAATTTCAAGGTCATGACCACGGAGCTGTACAAGGATCTACCGGGCATTACCAAGTATCAAATGTTTCGTATGCACCACAGCAAGCTGGGTGTTGTGGAGTGTCGTGAGGGCCCTTTCAGCCAAGCGGTGTCTTTTGACTTACGACGAAAGTACGATGGGATGGTAATCACCGATGAGCACGTTTATCGCGCTTGGGAAGAAGAAGTAATGGCGGTTTCTCGCCCACCTCCAAACGCGGAGAAATTGCTCGATGTGTTGACCAAGATTGTGCCCTACGTGCCGGTCCAGTACAAGGACGACCCTCTGTACAAGAAACCCTCGATCGACGAAGCGAAACGAGCGGCAACGTTGAAGCGGATGCGTGCAGACGCTAGAAAATGCCGTGAGGGACCACTAGCGGCGGCCGATCAGCTCCATTGAAGCTGCAGTGACGCAGGACTTCATTTGGTTTCGATATATCGCGCACCAATGATTTTGACCACAGCATTTTCGAAGGCCTTGAATTTGATCACATCAGCGTCCACGTCCAGATACTTCCTCATCGCTGGATAGTCGGTCTCGACACTGTCGAACACGGCACGAACGTTGCGGAGAAACGCTGTCGACGACATCGGTCTTTGAGAAGACTGGTTGAGAGCTTGTGTTGTGCTGGCAGAAGGAGGTTTGAGCGTGAGGCAAGCAATGACCCGCGGCAAAGGGAGTTCACCCACCACCCGAGTTATTGACTGGTTACGGGCCATCCACGACAATCAGCAGCTGCCTCAGATTTTTAAAATTTATCAGATTTTGTATTGATTGTTTCCACTCCCTGCACTTACGGAGCCTGATCCAGTTCTCACAGCGCCCAGACCGCAGTGGAGCCACTATGCACAATAGCGAAGGATAAACCGGTCGACGCAAGGGACATCACAGAGATCCTCCGCAGGGTTGCCGTAGCTGTCGGTGAAGATCCCACTCTGTACAGCACCCACTCACTGCGTAGACGTGGTGCGACCGCACAACTGGCTGCTGGCACTTCGGACTTCGCAATCAAAGCTTTCGGCCGATGAAAGTCGAACGCCGTCGACCGGTACCTTCACGTACTGCCAAACACAACTACCAGCATGTCACGTGACCTGGTCGACACATGGATGCAATATCAACGGGTAGCCTCCATCCCACACGGAGGTGCATCAATGTGAACGACCAGATCCCCACATGCTTTGGACTTGCAAAGGAAAATGGGCACTCAAATCCACGGTGTGGTCGAGCTTGTTAGCGCATGTCCAAGCGTCTTGAGCGGTGGGGGCGGTGGCAACGGCGGTGGCAATGAGGAGGCACAGCTGTCTCGGGAACCCGCACAGGGTCGTCTGCAGGGCCATCCGTGTCACTACTTTGCTTTCTGGCTGTCAGGACGACGGGATCCACATGCTGCCCTTGCATCGGCTGCGCCCCCATGGGCTCAAAGTCAGATTCAGATGGTGTTTCATCCGGTTCTTCGAGGCGATATCGGCTTGTGCTTGACCTGGAGTGGCATCGAAGATGTCGTCAGCATGAAGCGTAGGGAATCCTAGCTTTGTTGTAGCCATGCGAAGACGCGTCTTGACGTGACATTTCACCGTTGTGATCAGCCCAGTCCACATAGTGGGTGTCGGCGAAGCGAAACGCTGCATAGTATGCTAGAGCTCGGTGATAGATTAGCACGGTTGGAAGCGCCGCATGCGCATGATTTGTGTCAAGTGCCCGTCGCATCTCAGCTTCCGTGAGCATGTAGTGCCGAACGGTCGGGTACGTCGCAGCCTCAGGCATCCTCGTGTAACTTGGACACTGCGCTTGGAAGTTGATGACTTCAAAAAAATCGCAGGATCACCGTTTCTCGCGGTGTCTGTTGGAGCAAGTCGACAGACTGCAACATCAATGAGTGATGTGTGCGACAAGTGTAATGTGATGGATGTCAGACTGTACGCGGAAACTTCGTAGATATCTCCAGTAGGTCTAGTGCTGTGT
>NSDO01000213.1:98980-124226 GCA_002286825.1 Lagenidium giganteum | reverse complement strand
AGATATCTCCAGTAGGTCTAGTGCTGTGTGTGTGTCCGAACCAACGCGTAATACAGTTCTCGTTTTGCGTACAAGTGTTTAAGTGCAAGTCACAACAGTGTCCTGTGGTGCTGCGTTCTCGCCACCCGTTGCGTACCCCGTCTCCGTCAGCAGGAACTTGGACGTCGGGTGAACAGATCTGAAGCTATCCCATAAGTTTCCATACTGGGTGGCCACGTGCTCGAGATCGTGTCTTTCAGAGTCAAAATCGCACATTGACGTCGACAAATCTAGCTCATTGAGCAAATTTGTCGGCGTCAACGTGCGATTTGACGTCTTCTCATCTTCGTCACTCAACTGCAAGTATTGCGCAATGAACTGTTCGGTGCCAACCTTAACCGTGTTATTCGTCCTTGATCTGCTTCGCCCGCTCGGGAATGTCGTCGATGGTACCCACGTTCTCATCTCCTAGCAAAATCGCTTCCACGGCGCCTGGGGACTTCATCGCGGCTTCGATGGCTGCGTTCACTTCGATTTCTTGCACGTCTTCACGGCTCATGTCAACTCCAAGATACAGCTTGACCTACCAAGACGATCGCTGAGCTCAAAAACTACTCAGTCAGGCGGCACGCCATGGTACTGCGACGCATACGTATGCGCATGCGTAAAGTGCCGGCTCATGATTTCGAAGTCTATATCGATTGCGCGCTGCAGCGCAGTCTCGTTCGTTCACGTCGCCACCGTGGATGATATTCTTTTGGAGGTGCCTCGGCGAGTAGCACACACCGACATTGCCGGTATTGGTATCACGGAGCTGAAGCCGGCAAAGACTACACCTTTGCCGCTGCAAATGAGCTCCATGAAGGTCCAATGTGGGTTTTCAAAAATTTATCCGTCATGAAACAGCTAAACCGCACGGCCAAAATGCCGGCTCAGGCTTAGACGGGCTTAGCCACCGTGATCGCGATGGAGACCACACTCACCGATGCACGCACTTTCCGTAATGTAGCTTTCGCTGCTAGCTGCAGTGCCGCCGCATCCGCCTGTGCAACGGTGACAACGACTGCGTACTCGCATCGCTTGACGCACAGCCGTCCCTCGACGCGGTAACCATTGAACTGCGAACGCGGGATCGAAGTGTTGCCATCATCCTCACCATTGCTTTGCCAGGTGTGTGCCTACATCATTCCACCTAGTCTGGAAGACACTCTGCCACATCCATTGTAGGGCGTCTCGGGAAAACAGGAGACGATAGTAAGACCGTACATGGGCATGATGACCAGCGAAGGCGGACAAACAGTAACGGGCACGCAAGTTCTGGTGTACGACAGATCCACGATATCAACAGATCCGTGGATTACAGTGGAGCAACTGCTATGAAAGCAACACTGTGTACAACGCAGAACTCAGGGACTGAAATGTGGTGTCTCGAACCGAGGTTTGACTTCAAATGTTACCTGTGGCCAAAGCGCCGTTGTGCTAGAACAGGTTGTAGCTGCAATTCTCTGTGCAGATCCGCATCTGGTGTCGTGTACTCTCCGTGCGGTGATTCCGGGACCTGGTCGACACACGTTGAGGAGTGCAGTTGATGGTTGAATAAGGTTCTCCCTGTGGCCACCTAGCGTGGCACACCGAGGATGAACAACATTTAAACCAGGATATTGGATTCATGCGACAAGAATGACAAGAAGTGAAGACACAGGAGGTTCATCGCGCAAATACGACCTCGACGACAACTGAACATCCTACCTAGCCCTGAACCCAGCTCCCAGCACGACCAATCTCTCTCAGCACAGATACAGCTTCATTTGCTGTTGGACGGTCTCCGGGCCGGAATGACAGGCACCAGCGTGCTAATGACAGCACAATCTTCGGGCATGATGGACTGAACGCCGGCGTCAGGGCTCCCGAACCAACCTGGTGCGCCAGCGCAACCTCAGGCAGCCTGTGACCGTTTGGGCCGATCACGTCTGCAAACGGAAGCTGGTGCGTGTCTAGTTCGGACAACACCACACCAAACGCATAGATATCGGCCTTGCTCGTGTAGTCCGTGTCGCCCTTGATCACTTCAGGCGCTAACCATCGTGTTGTGCCAACGCCAGAGGTCATCGTTGCGTTTGCCGATTGGAATCGTGACACGCCGAAGTCACACAGCTTGGCAGTCATGTCATCCATGAGCAGTACGTTGCGTGACTTCAGGTCGCGATGAACAAGTGGCGGTGACAACGAGTGCACGTACACCAGCGCTTCCATGATATCAACGGCAATGTGCAGCTTCGCTAAGGTCCAATGGCGTGGGGTGGATAGTTGTTGCAACCACGACGTCAAGTCACCATTGCCAGCAAACTCAAACAACGCTTGCACATCCATTGTAGATGTCCATGTGACACCAAGGAGCTTAATGATGTTCTGGTGGCTTAACGTCGCATTGAGCTTGATCTCAGCGATGAACCGGTTGAGCGCAGTGCCATTTCGTGTTTTGATGTCGGCATTGATCAAACGTTTGGACGCCAGCGGTCGGCCATTGCTGTGCTGCACAAGCCAAACGCTGCCGAAGGCGCCATTGCCGAGTTCGCGGATATCACGGATACTAGCATGGTCCATTCGCAAGGCTGTGAGCACTTCGTCACGCCAAAACGCTGTGGCGGGCGCCATTGCAGCAGCCGGTGGCATTGCTTTGCTTGAGCTGTTTGTGAAGTATGCACTGGATCCAGTAGTGCTCCTTGTGTGGTTTGTCTCGGTTGTGCCGCTCGGATATCTATTGCTGCCATAGCTCTCACGATGGAGAGCTTGCTGCTCAGTAGCTGGTCCCTGTGTGTTGGTGCGCTCCGAGTATTGCGGTGGTTCTTCCTCGACGAATGGTTTTGCTGGAGGCGTCGCGCATTCTTCGTACGTATGGCCTTCGTCCCTTGGTGACGATTGAGAACGACGGCGCTTCACGAGCACGAATGCGAGGATCGCCACAATTCCAGCAACGCCAACAACGATACCAACAATCGCTTCTGTGCTGAGGTTGTTAGGCTTGGTGGTAGATGTGTTCGCATTGGTGGGTGGTCGTGAGGAAGCAGAAGTGGGAATGGGAATAGGAGACGAAGACGGAGACTGGAACGAAGATGGCGACGAAGACGAAGTCGAAGAAGTAGGCGGAGACGGAGTGGATGATGGCCCTTGCGACGATGACGAGCCACAATTCCAGTCCGACCGCTTGGCGTGGCCTGCGGCGCTCGAGAAGCGGTCGCCACGATGTCCAATTCAGAATCCTGACAAGCAATAATTCCAGATCCACTGTCGCTCGTGCAGTCGTCCGCTGTTTGGCTGGCAGAGAGCCAACTTGCTGCGTTTGTAAACTCCGTCGAGTTCAAGTGTTGTGGAGTTCCAACCCATTTCAAGCTGCCAAGTCACGAATTCACAGTTAGTGGTGCCCTTGGCTATCTGCCCACACACGTCATTTTGAACCGCACCCTGACAGTTGGACACTAACCGGCTTCCGCCACTGTTTGATAAACGTTGGCAGTGCCTTCGCGCCCTCGCTGTCAAATGTGCTGGGGACACGAGCCGGTGAGTCAACACGACGAGGAATCGAGCAGCCATCCGAGCAACGCACATTTTCTTCAGTGATGTTGGAAACACGATGCTGGGCGGAATGATGACGTCCAACAGTTTCGACAACGACCTGGGAGCACAAGTGAGTATTGACGCGCAGAGCGCTCGGTCCAGCCAAGATCGAGCGTACAGTGTCTCAATCGTCGATGGTAATAGTCCAAGCGTGACAGATTCATTGGAATACGATGAAGAGATGTCCCTGTGTTCCCAGGCACAATGTGATGAGGACCCGACAGCACCAGGCGTAGCCATTCACTGGCAACTCACACCAACGTCATTTTCGTGTAAGTGTCGAGATCTGGGATGCGTGGAGGGAGGGGAGAGATAAATCCGCTGGCATTTCACGATAATCAGCACAGATACGATAGATAGATATATAACGAAGGGGGGGGGGCTCACATTTTGTCGGTACCACTCGGTGCTGTGTTCAAACGTCCGCCTTTGACATCGAGATAGCACTGGTAGTAGCTGCCACGTATTCCTTGGATACTGCAAAAGATGTTGGACCAAGGCAGTGTTGTTGTGCTGGAGCTCATTGTCCCGCTTCGCTCAGTTCTCCGCCGTTCGGCCAAGGTGCCAAGTCGCCAACTGCTGCCCTGGCGTTTGCCATTTTGGCTCACACCCTGACATTCGATCAGCAATTTCTATGATAAATGGAAGGTTTCCGTCTGACTCTGCACCAGATGTCCATCAGAACCTGGACATATTGAGCACTGGAATCGCACTGAAGCATCCATCGTTTGCTTCTCAACCATTCCATCGACTGAAATCGACTGCTCTAGAATTGCTAGTTGCAGAGGCGTCATTAGGCACGAGGAAACATGTGTTTAGGGATCGCGACGTAGGGATCGCAGCGCTGTCTCTGGCGCCACCGCGACACGGCGCGGCAGAGGCTAAAGGGCTGGCTTGTTCACCACACGTCCTCGATAAACAGACGCTGCATTGTTGGCCAGTCGCATGCTTCCTTCTGCCCGTCAATCCACGGTATGGCATCTGGTCTGGAAATCCAGTGCTGTCGTGACAGAAGACTTCTGCAATCCAGATTGGACAATTGTTGCAGTCAGTGGCCTTCGCACGTACTTTAGCTGGCGTACGAGCTGATAACAATGAGCCCGAGTCCTCCAACAATTGAACAATTGAAGCGTTTGCGGTGTTGTAAGGTGCCGTCGTAGGTGACGCAATGCCAGCTCTGATTGCCAGCGGCGTGGTTTGCAGTGCTTCTGAACATCTATTGCACATCGGTCGCTAATCACTTCGTTCGTAATGAATTATCCTCTCCCCCAAAATCCATTGTTGATTTAACATTTGGTGCTGCTGGGCATGTCTGTGGTCATTGCCAGGTCCATGCAGCCCTGAGCTTATTGCGTCAGTTTTCACCACCGCTGACATTTTGGCCGATGGGTGTACGTGTGGAATGGCTAGTCACACCAGAGCAGCACGGAATTGAGTTCCACGCCGTCTTTCACCTCATGAAGGTCTGAACCAATGGGAGGATCCCGAGTGACGACAATGTGGTGGGGAAACGAGTGTGTGATTTCATTCACAAACCCAGCGTCCCAGCGTAGCATAGCATAGAACATCTTGAGAATGAAACGAAGAATCAAGCTAGCGCAGGAACCAACATCATATGCGACCAATATATCGCTTACCACAGAGGCAGCTTCGCTGCCGGATGGTTGATCGTCAAACTCAACCGCGACAGCGAAGAAACATTTTTCCGACTTGATGGACTCATCAGTACATCCCAATCTGACCCGGAGCCACTTAAGGTTCTAATGCGAGTCCAGATCGGACAACACAGTCGCACATACATCGGTCTTGCTCATGCAGTCCGTGTCTGTGCCAACCATCTCAATGTATCAACGCCAGTATCACCGGATGCACATCCATTGTCGATGTCGAAGTGACATCAGATATCCAAATTGCATTTTGTATGGTTCGATGTGGCATTCAACTTGATCTCAGTGATGAATTTGACCAGAGTTGTGCCGTGCAGAGTGTTGATGTCTGTTCTGATCTAGCGTTTGGACGCTAGATGTCTTCCACAGCTATGGAGCGCCAGCCATTGTCCAAAGAGCCACTGCCAAGTTCTCGTATATCTTAGAGGATTGTCGGAAAATCCGAACAGATGTGAGGGCTTCATCTAGCCAAAACGTGGGAGCTTTCATTGACCCCCGCTCATATTTGTCGTGGCGCTTGGCGCGGTGCGACCTCCAGTGGTGCCCTGCTGCAGCCTGGCGTGGCAGATGTCCTCATCGGGAACATCAACTGTCGTGGGTACGTACAGAAGACCTTCTCATGCGTGCAGTTTTCATTGTCTCCGTCATGGTCATGTATTCGCGACAGATTCGACCAGTTGAGTTGTCATGACTGCAGACGTTGCGATAGTGTCGCTGGGTAGGCATGCTACCACGCTCAGCGTTCGCACAGATGCGAGCTCCAGCGGAACGTTGGTGCCGTTGACTACACTTTCACTATGTGATCTCTTCGACAACATGCACGACGTCACTGCAAAGAATCAGACAGAGCACACGCCGAGGCCATCATCCATGTCAGTCTTCTGATCCTTCATCCGTGGTGCACTGCCGTTGCCGTGCCACACACGTCACATCGATCTGTGCGAGCTCGATGCAGCAATTCAACGTTATACAGTCGCACACTCATGCACCGTACCGGTTGCCGGTCATCATCGGCTGAAGTCAATGCAATCATCAAGAGAGCATGCCACTGCATTGGGTCAAAGCCACCATCGCAGCTGTCAATCACCAGCATGGTGACCGTTGTGGCCGTCGACGCTGTTGCTGTTGCAGATGCATCTGGCGGCAGACAGTGTTGCTGTCCAGGGCAAGCCATGGACTCGTGGAAAGCGCGGAAAATTCCGTGCAAGCAGCCGACCAAGCACTTCGACACGTTGATGGTCCCCCCGCCTCTCTTTGATGGCCACCGAGACAAAGTGACTTCAACGACCAGCTCATGTGTGCTCCACCAGCTGGCTGGTAATGGATGAACTTTGCACGGTCACATCACAGTGTGACCAACGCGCTCGGCCTCCGAGACCGCTGCTTGTGGGCTCAGTTTCGAAACAAACCACAGTTCGAGACTTGCCATTCTTCCAGCACCAGTCAGTCAGTCTAGCAGCAATGGGCGCCACAAGCGAGTTCTGCCTTTGGTTCGGCACTGGCGTGCTCATCGTCGCTGCGTTGGTCATTGCTCTCATGAAGCTTGCCCACGCAACCGAGCAACGTGCCCGCAATCCAGGCAAACGAGAGCCACGGATCATCAACAGCAGCCACATCACCGTCAACACTATCTTCGAAAGCCACACGACGCCCCAGAATCAGCCTGCACCACCATCCAACGCTCCAGTTGTTGTTGTTGTCCCAGCAGAAGCACCCGTTGTTTGCGATGTCCCGATGCGAGCGAGCGTTGCCGTATGACACTTACAAGTCCGTTCAATCGCACACTCATAACTTATTGCTTCCTATCGACTCAACTTCACGTTCTCTCTCTCCCTCTTGCCTTACCTACAGCAACAGCAATGTGGCCAATCCGCTGCCGAACGAGCGATCGATCTGCACGACACCGTTGGCCACCAATGCGTAAAGCGCACGGATGACGGCATTGGTGGCCACCTGCTTGCCTTTGTTCGCCAGCAACGTCGCGGTCTCGCTCTTGAGATCTGGAATCGCCATCTCGCCATTGTTTGCGTACAGCAACTGCAAGATCGCCGCTTCCTCGCGCAGCTGGGCCGTTGGCGTCGTCGTCATGTGCAGCTCCACCATGTGCTGCATCTTCGCCTTGACACGCTCCAACATTTCTCGTTCGCGCTGCAACTGCCCCGTCATTTCTTGCACGAGGCGGCTCGTTTCAGCAGCGTTCGCTCTCGCCGCAGCGTCCGTCGTTGTCTCGGACTGAGCCTGCTCCGCCGCCACGATGGCGTCCTGCAGCGCCGTCTTCTCCTTCATCAGCGCGTCTTGCTCATTCTGGAGCTGCTGCAGTCGTTCATTGTTGGCTGGTGCTGCACTAGCTTGGCTAGATGCGACGTCGGCGACCTTGGCCGCCGAGGTCAAGCTCTGACGACGTTTCTTGCGCTGCAATGACCGCACGGCCGCCTCAATGTCACGCTTCTCTTCCATGCGCAACGCGAGCATCTCTCTCAGCGCTCGATTCTCTTCCTGGACAGCCTCGAGGTCAAACGTCTGGTCGTCGCTGACCGAGCCATTCAGCATCGCTGTTGACGTCGCGTCCTCCTCCTCTCCATCCTCTGCAGTGTCCTCAGCCAACGCCCTGTTCGTCTCTCGCAGCGTGCTCAGCTCCACCTCTAGCTCAGCCACACGTTGCTCCTGTTGCTGCATCTGCGCTTCCCACGCGCGCTCGTCCTGCTCCAGCTGCTGCTCCACGCGCGCGGCCACTCGCGCCGTGTCGGTGCGGTCGTGCATCTTGGCTTCACACAGACGGACGCTCGCAGCCAAGGACTGGAAACGCCGCAACAACCGAGACGATCGCTCCATCGCCGATCGATCTACATGCACATACACATACACAGCGGTCGTCAGTCAGTCAATCACTCGCTCATTGAGAACATATGATGGTCACACATGCAATGAATGATGCAGACACGCGACTTACCGGTGGCAGCCAGCTCCTGGGCCACGGCGGGCAGCGCTTTGATCCATTTGTCTCCTTCCAGGTCTTGGGCCTTGTCAATGACCGCTTGAGTGGCGCCAGCGGCCGACGCAGCGCCGAAGGACAGGAGCGACTGAGGCGGTCGCATGGGCACTGGCACGGGGACGGGGGTACCACGTGCACGGGGTGGCGGGGGTTGTGGCGCCTTGTCCACGACGCGGATGGCAGCGCACGGCGGTTCGCTGTTGGATCGGAAGGCGCACTGCGTGAGCGCAGAGCTGACGCTAGCGAGTTCTTCGGCGCATTCATGCAGGCGCTGCGCCACGGCTGACCGCTTGCGCTTCCGGTCGGCGGTTATCGGCATTGGGGTCAATATGGTGGCGTCGATGGTGGTGGAGTTCCAATATGACGGGTTCACTGTTGTCGGTGGAGGATGTGCCTCCACTTTCTGAAATATGAACGTTGTGAGGGTATCTGTGACGTGTGGTGGATGTGACCGTTGGGTTTATCAATCTACCTAATGCAACGTGCTGTGTGTGTATGTAAGTGGCGCTGTTTAGTCGTCTTTCTTGCTGGCTGTCGGATCGATCGCTTCAATGCTGCCTTCTCCTTCATCTTCGTCGAATTTACGGTTCTGGTCGACGGGATAGATCCAGCGCTGGTAGATGTAGATGAAGAAAATGATGTCGTCGCGGAAGCAGCTGAGGCGATGCATCGTCGGCATCGTGATGATGAACGCGAACAGATCGTCGATGAACGTGTTGAGCGCGCGGTAGATCAGGTAGCGCCACTGCAAATGAGCCACGCTCTTGAGTTGGTAATTGATGACCAGCTGCGGTGTCATCATGATGAAACCGAACGCGTATACGGTGCCGGTCAATGAGCCGAGCACCCAGCCGTACCAGCTCAAGTGCTGCTTGAATAGCAACGAATACGCCGAGTACCCAATCATCAGTGGCACTAGCACGTACATCATGTGGTTCGTGGCCATTTCATCTGCTTGGCTGGTCTTCTTGAGAGCCTTCGACTTGGATTTCGAGTTCGCGCGGTAGACCTTGCCGACCTTCCAGACAAGCAACACGCAGCTGATGCCCTGAGGCACAGAAATGAGCAGCGACCCCTTCTCTTCGAGCAAGTAAAGGAAGATCTGCATACAGACACGCCGATGGAATAAGCAAACCACATGCAACACGCAATTGCCGCTCTGGCCACGTGCTACTTACCACAAATTGCGAAACAAACGAGATGATCATCGAGCGCAGCGAAATGCCAACCATGTCATCCTTCTTTTGGCGCCAGTAGCTGATGTCATTCTTGAACGCCAACCAGTCGAAGAGAATGTGCAGCAAGGACACCGTCATCGTCACTGCCAGTAGATACGGGTTGGTGTCGGCAATCATCGAGCGCATCGAATCAAGATCTTGCGCGCCAAAGCCCATCGATTCTTGGGACTTCAGGGCCATCTCCATCGTCAACAATATTTGCCACCGCGCATAAGACATCGGCTCGTACGTAATCTTGATTGGCAGCGATCGAATAGTGCGGTTCAGCGGAACCAACTTTTCTGCAGTCATCCCCATTTCGTCCAAGTACATGGATGGCACGTAGTAGTAAACTTTGTCGATCTGCTCGAAGCGCATCGAGTTGTACACGAGCGGCGGGATTTCCTGGTACGGATAACGCTTGAAATCGGTGACGAGTCGAATGGCCATCTGTGGCTTCCAGTACGCAACCACTGACTCCGTCAGCGCAGGATCAAGGCCCGTCTCGACTTCGTCATCTTCATCCAGCGGCTCTTCAGGGAGTGGAGGGTCGTCCAGGGACGGGAAATGCTTGGCGAGCAAATACGTGGCATTCTTGACGTTCTGGCGAGGCGCGTACCGCACCAATGGATTGGATTGATGAACTGCCTTGAGGTAATCATAGTTGGGCATGTTGGGATTGGACGACGCGCCTTCCTTCGTGACGTGAACATGAAGATACACCGTGCCGTTCTTGCGCAGCGATGTCCACATATCTCGCACTGCAGCATCAGCTTCGTGCTCAGACGCTGCGTCATTAGCCGCCGCGAATTCAGCGAGCGAGCGCTTAGAAATGTTCAAGTCCATGGATCGCTCGTTGTCGGCCCAATCGAAAGTCAAGTCGGTGAAATTGCCAATAAAGAGCACACGCGGGTTCGAGAAATCGTTGGCATCCCACCGCTCACGCGGCGACAAATAGCACTCCGCATACAGTCGCTGCCCTTCCTGGGACATAATTGATAACACGGCGCATGAGAGGCTGGTACATGGACACATACAAGATCACCACTAAGACGCACCTCCCATAGCGGGTTTACGGTCGGTCCCGTGACATCGATGAACTGAGGGTTCATGATGATATAAAACTGGGGTAGCGCAATCCAAAGAGAGAGAGTTTGTGAGCTGGGGTCAATACACCCGTATAACCCCTTTCCGAGCACGAACCTGGTACACCGTGAACGCGAAGTACGCTGCCTGGAGTTGGCGAAAACGACAACAGTTCGAGAGGTCAGACACCGACGCAATTGACAGCATGCGATTGAAGCACATATTTCTTGCTGCGACGTACGAATACTGTGCATGATATCGTGGTGAAGGTCAGCCACGACCAAATGGTGCGGAACATTGTTGTCGTCGCCGCCACTTGTCAGCTTTCGTGCTTTCCCCACATCGTTCACATTTCAGAGATGGGGGCATCCTCATTCCACTTCAAAACCTGAATGCGGGTGGATTTTGCGCCAATCATCGGTAGTTAACTCCCTGATTGGTGAGTACTTTGCTGGAAGGGTTTCGTCCAATGAATGAACGAATTGCGTGTGCTCCAGTCACGGAGCGCAGCGGTTCAGGGCTCAATTGGGAACAGCAACGAAGCGCTGGCAGGAAGAGGACGAGCAAGCTCACCATGTCAACGATGCTCTTGGGACGGCGGCTACTTGCGCCCCTGAAGGTGGCCAACCCATCGAAAGACGCACAGCGTCAGCAAATCGCGCTCAATGATCGCTTTTTCTGCGAAACGATGGAATTAATTCCGGCGCAGTACTACTTCCCGACCGATGAGGAAGAGAACTGGTTGCGCTCGGCGCCCAAGATGGCCAAGAAGTACCACAAGGTGCGATCATGCGCGCATTATTGCTCATGCGTGTGATTACGAAATGTAGGAAGCTCACATTGATTATTTGTTGTTCAGGGCGTCAAGGCTGCAGCGTTGACACAGGAAACGTCGAGAAAGTCGATCAAGCGCGCCAAGTACACGCCTGCCGAACAGAAGACCAATGAAGAGCGCCAGATCGAGGCTGCCGAGGAAGAAAAGGCTGAGAAGCAGCAGGCCAAGCCAACCAAGGAGAAGCCGCTTAAGCCAATGAAGCCCAACAAGGACCCCACGCGAGCCAACATGGAAGGCCTGAAGGAGCGTCTGGCTGTCAAGATCCAGACCATGCGTGAGCAGCGCAAGGCCGACGAAAAGGCTGGCAAGAAGCGCAAGGAGAACGGTGCCGCCAAGATCGAACCAGCCCCAAAGAAGCGTAAGACGGGTAACAACAACAAGGGTGTCAAGAAGGACGAACAGAGTAATGACACTGCGGACGCTGAAACCCCGTCGCAAAACGCGGGCGCCGCTGGTGCAAAGGATACTCCTCCCGAGGTGTCGGCTGCCAGCATCTCATACGGCAGCTTGTTGTTGGACGATGAAGACAGCAAGAAGCCTGTAAAGAAGACGCGCAACGGTCAGGGCATTCGTGGCATCAAGAACCTGCTGAAGAAGGCCGAACGCAACCAGCAGCGTATGGAAGAGCTGAAGAAGACCGAAGAAGGCAAGGCCTTGGTGCAAGCCAAGGGCTGGGAGAAGGCCATTAAGCAGGCGGGCGGTGAAGTGGTGTTGGACGACCCAAAGTTGCTGCGCAACAAGCTGAAGAAGAAGGAGAAGAGCAAGGCCAAGAGCGCCAAGGAATGGAAGGCGAGATTACAGACAAAGGATCAGGCACAGAAGGAGAAGATCCAGAAGAAGCTGGAGCCACCTGTTCGCGGCAAAAAGAAGGACGATGGCGAAAAGAAGACCACACGCAAAGGTGCCGCAGGTGGCAAGCCTCGTGCGGGCTTCGAGGGCAAGAAGGGAAGCAAGTTCCTGAATGCCAATCAGAAGAAGAAATAGACTCCCAGGTGCATAAGATCAAAGTAAATATATGGACAAGAAAGCCACACGACTGTAGTCGCTTGTATCAACGCTTGGAATGATCGAAGACATCGTCTTCCCACTGGCCTGGGCTTCCTCTGGCGTCCGCACCTCCCGAGCGCATCGACTTCCATCGTGCGTTTTGAGCCCACGCGTGACGGCAAACTATGCCACGTCCTTGCATTAAGTTACCTAAAGAATTGCGCAAGCAGAACCTCCTTGTCCGCTCTGCTGCCATGGGTTGGGGCCGTCGTTTTCACCCAGGAACGGATCTGCCGTCGACTGACAGTAGTCTGCAACCCTGCGACCAGCGTAAGAACAAGCGTGAGCATATACAAAAGCGCGGATAGGCAGAAAAGCGCGTACTTCTTCGCGGCCTCGGTTGTCGTGCATGCAGCTTCGAGGGTCTTAAGATCGATCTCGAGACGCTCCAACTCTTCGTTCAGCTTCTTGGTTTGACCGTCTGACGACATCTTTCACGGTATGGTCAATGTAAAGGACGCCCTGGTTACTCGTGACACCTCTGGTCGCTGGCCGTGATGTTCCAACTGGCGCGGGGCAGTCCTGTGTTGCTCGCTTTGATGCTCGGCAGTGGCGCCAGAATCGAAGCCCCGCTGTTCCTTCTCCAAGAGTCGCGGTGGTTACCCTTTGAGCACAGTCGTTATTCCACCATGGCCACTATTTTGGGACCTATGGAAAATACAATTTGGTATATCTACTGGAATCACGACCTTTGGATCATGAGGGACTGTTGCAGCTGTTGCAACGGCAGCAATTGTTCATAAGCACCATGATGCGAAGGGCGCTACCTGAGCAGAATTTGCTTGAGAGCATATTCGTTGTAACAGATCGATTGATAACGATTCCGTTTCCAGAAATCAACGTTGACAGCTCGCACGGTATTTCGACTTGAAGCATTGGCGAAGTTTTCGGAATCAATATGTGGAATTGCATCTGTAAGCGGTAATTGAGCGGTCATCTCACGCGGTGCTACCGGGGACAGCATCTAGTTAGGCTTTCGGCAAGCACTTTTCAGCGTACGCATCGACAGTAGCACGAATGTTTCCAGTGACGTCAGCAATACTACACACTGGTAGCTCGAGGGCGACAAGTTTCTTCAGGATGGTCTGGCAAGCTCGGTTGGTACACATCTTGGAAATTTGTTCGACGCTTGGCATAGCGCTACCCCTTTTAAGCTGGTACCCAGCCTCCTTCTGACAGGTAACGAATGATCTGTCTTGCAGAACGGGGTTGACTCTTGTCGTAATATCGTCAGTGTCGCAGGCGGGTGGCTTAGCGATAGGCTCGTCGGCATGGATACCACCGAATGCAAAGGCGATGACACTAGCAACGAGGAGAGCGGTCTTCATCTTTCTCAGCTTCTCTCGCTGGCTGTGTTCGGCTTGTGACGAAACTGGTGGATACAGGAATGAGTTGCGCAGTCACCTCGCGAGTCCTCAACCTCGCAGGATCGAGCGAGGTCTGGACGCCGAAGAGCCAGGGCATGATCAAAATGCGTTGGGCTTAGGCGACACTCATCACACAATAGTTGGTTTCAGGGCTCACAGCGCTTGAAGTGATCGGGTAGCGGTGATGGATTGCTCTTTGCCTCATCCAATGAGCCCTGCTTGCTACTGGAGGACGTCGCACTGCACTCGACGTTGGTAGTGGCACGGACCAAATGGTGTTGTCCGGAAGTTGCAAGCGGCACTCTACTAACGAGTCTTGCGACAGCCAGGGTGCATGGGTGGGCTTGATTGCTCACAGACCATCCACACGATTCTCTCATGTAAGTACTATAGGCGCTAGCTAGTGTGTCGAATGAGGTGATTATGCGGGTACAGTTCTGCGCAGCATTGATGCCCACCCACATGATGAGAACTTCGTCGTGAACAACGCTGCCACATTCGAAGAGTGATCCTTGGTTGAACCCAGCTCCTTGGTTGTACTGTCTAGTGGTATCGATTCGAGTCGATATCGCCGATTATCGGCGATATCGGGCGATTCGCACGGTAGCGGTATACCGGTACAATGATCGGTATGTAAATGTTGCAATGGAAGCTTGCCTCCAAGTTGGAGGAAGCTTGCCTCCAAGTTGGAGGAAGTCACCGCCTCGACAGGCTCCTTACCTGCGAGCCAAACCTTCACAGTGCGCTGCAGACAACCACGAGCAAACGCCTCAGACGCCCCCAATGGGGCACGTCGGCCTACACGCGCATCTTCAGATATCGGCTCACCTTGGGTGGYCTCAACCTCCACGCCGCCTCCGAAGAGCCGACCAGGAGGTGCAGGCATCCCGACKGCAACTCCTCTTCACCAGAAACGCTATCACACGTGTTCTGGGACTGCGACGTTGCGCAGGCAGTTTGGCGCAGTATTCTGTCCAATTGGCTGAGCACCAATGAAGGGGACGTGTTGCTCCCGACCTGGATCACCGCCATCTTCGAGCCGACGGCACCGATTCTGSGGTACCACCATCGAGCAGCAGTCCATGGRGCTATGGTCCGGCATCCGCATCTTTTAGTGCTGTCTGCCCAAACAATTTGGGCAGTCATCACAAACATCACTCTTCATCAACTCTGGCTGCATCGCAATGCCGCAGTACATGCAGGCACCCGCCGCTCGACAACGCATCTGAGACCTCAAATTCTCGCTGCCAGCCACCGGCAACTGGAACGAGTGCGACTCATGGGACCCTCCAGCCAGCAATCTCACGACGAATTCCACGGGTTGCAAGTGCTCATCACTTCAGTGCTCCAGCACAAACATGTCCCATCGCCACCTCGGCGTCTCACGGAATGGCGGCTTTACTATGATGGCGGGTCGAGAGGGAACCCTGGCATCACAGGAGCTGGTGCCATCATTCTCAACCTCGATGGCACGGGTTGCTGGCACATCCAGTGGTGGGGGTACCAGTACCTCGGGTCAAGAAGCACCAACAACGAGGCTGAGTACGCAGCACTGCTGCTAGGCCTACAGGCCTGGGACTTCCTCGCWGAGGTGAACTCRATTTTGGATATTATCGGTGATTCACTKTTAGTGACCGACCAACTACGTGGCGTACGGCGAATCCACAAGCCCCAGCTTCAACGCAAGGCGGACGCGATACACAGGCTTCTCGCTCRWAYAGAGCGCTATCGTCTCCACCACACACTCCGTGGCGGCAACACCCAGGCGGACGCACTGGCCAACATGGCCATGGACACCAAGCATACGGAGCAATCGTTTCAGCCACTTGCGCACCCGTTGACCACGCGGCTCAAGGAGCTCGCGCTGACCGACATACCCCACCCGTGGKCATCTCCACAAAGGCCCAACATCTTGCTGCCACAAGCCCGACACCGGCACGAAGCCTTCCCGCCGGCACCCAGTGCCCCACRGAAACGGCATCTCCCAACCCATGAGATGGTCAAATCTACCCGCTAGAGTACTAGTGTAGACGAGGGTGATTGTGTGATAGGATGTATGTGCGGGGCAAAAGCCTCGCGCACCTTGGTACATATACGATTGCCTTACCCCCCCCCCAAAAGTTGGAGGAAGTCGAAGCAGCACCAGTGGAGTGAGGATAACTGCAGCAGTAATCCAGTATGTGTCTGCTGTGCGATGTATCACGATACGTGAATGAAATGGGTATACCACTAATGTCGACCATATTTCTGCAGTCGATCGAAGGTCTGCCACAATAGCCGTGCTACCGGTTTGAATTGAAGCGCAAACTCAAATCGAATACGATCTACAAACGTATTGATATTTTGTTACATGCGATTACATTCATCAAATTTCGCACTGACATCTTCGTCCAGGTACGGGGGAGTCGACAATAGCGCGGATGGACCAGGACTGTGGTCAATTAAGCCTTTGGCAAGCACTTGTCGGCGTACGCGTTGACAGTTTCGCGAAGGTTGCCAGTGACATCAGCAATGCTGCAGGCTGGCAGGTCGAGCGCGACGATCTTCTTTAGGATGTCCTGGCAAGCAGGGCTGGCGCACATCTTCGCGATTTGGTCACTGGTAGGCATCGCGCCGCCCTGGCTGAACTGGTAGCCACCCTCTTTCTGGCAGTCGTTATATGACTGCTCGAAGAGCAGAGGGTAGACCTTGGTCAGAATCGCGTCGTTGTCGCAAGGCTGGGTCTTGACAGGTTCATCGGCGAGAACGCCAGCGAATGTGAGAGCGATGGCAGTGGCGACGAGGCAAGCGGTCTTCATTGCGTCTGTGTGTCTGGGCTTGTGGGAAAGCTGGTGGATTTGGGAGTGAACGACCTGCTGATGGCCAGCGGGTCCTCAAGCTGTGGGGAGCACGAGCCCTTCACTTGGACGAGCCACACGTCGGTGATTTCCATTGCACCCGCACACGCGCGCGCCAGTGCTCTGATAATTTGGAGCGACACATGAAAAAGAATCGGGCCTGCTTGCTGTTGCAATTGAACCTCCGCGGATGGTGGCATGGACTGGGAAGTGTCGTCGTCTGCAACCGCGAGTGTTGACCACGTTCCATCGGCGCTCTGATCATTCGGCGTCGTCAGCAACTCGGAATGGGTGCGCACAGACGATGCAATGTGTCTTTCCTGTGCACGGATGGTCGATGTGCTGAGGGAGGTGACGTTGCAGTCTGTGGTTTGGCGGGATCACGGACTTCATTCCCAGTTGCAGAGCCCACCCACATGACGGGAATCTCGTCGCGGATGGGAACGCCACCTCACATTCGACGGTTGAGTCACGAAATTCTCCGGATGTATGACCGCGTTCCCTTGTGTGGCTGAAGCGCCGAAACAGCACGCGAGGATGAGGATGGAGACGAATTGACACACCAGGGTACGATTGTGATTCCCAGTTCATGCGGTTAATGCCGTGCAGGTCGATGTGGATTGTGCCTTGAAGTAGTGTTGGCGTGAGACGCACGACAGCAGTGAATTGAAGCACGCGCTGCGCGTGGCTGTGGTCATCAGGTGATGCCATGACAGCGGGGATACCGTTTGGCTCGCCATCTCTGCTTCTGTGATTGCAATCGACTCCGTGTACGGGAAGTGCCCACAACGCCAGAAACCAAGCAACACAGCACGCCGACCCCGTGCAGTCAGCGGGCACGCTCATGCAGTCCAAGGTACTGTGCGCTCGACATGAAGGTCTGACATCCTCGAGTGCACGAACGGTACAGCATGGACGCGGTCACATCGCAGGTCATTGCGTGAACCCTCAGTTCAGGAACGCCCATGCAGTGAGGGTCCCTCGACGACTCTCACGATAATTTGAGCAGTGAGGGTCCCTCAATGCTTGGGCGTTCCTGCTCAAATTATCGTGAGAGTCATCGTCAGCCACGTCCGATCGTCTTCGAGTTCGTACATCTGCGCAAGAGCTACCGTTGGAATCGCACCGTCATCCATTCACATACACGACGGTGTGTGCCAGTTCGTGACATACCCCCGCCGACTTGTTGCCGAAATTGCAGCTCTACTCAAAAAGCGTTTTGATCATCGATTGCTGGATGCACCAATCCTAGGTACGCCGATGAATCGCGTGTGTCGAGAAATGGGCCGTCATTCGACACCGACGTCCTGTATCGGCATCAAGGACTATCGGTCGGCTCCTGATGGTTGCGACCTTCGCAAGAAATCGATCGACTGAATGTCAGGATAAAGTCGGCAGTGACGCATGCACACACGAAGCTTACAGACTGACACAGCAGCGACTGCGCGTTTTCAGAGAATTGGCAGGGGCGTCACTTAGACACAAAACCTGACAACAACACAGTACGTGTCAATTACATCGAACTACTGTATAACACAATTATAACAAAATGGGGAGATGGAGGAAAAAGGCACAACACATGCGGCAGACAGATGGAGGTTGAAGACACCTGCGAAAGACGGTGGATTCCTGATGGAATCAGCTCCAAGATCTTGCCTCGTTTTGCATGGGGTGATGCCTGCAGCTGCTTCGCATTACCCGCATGCTCTGTGCGGCCATATGCTGGGCGAAAGCACTCAAATTCCAAGTCATGAGCGTTTTTTTTACGGAACACATGATGCCTGTGGCAGCGTTTGAAACAGGCTATTGGGAGAGATGTCGTCGTCTTCTCTGTTCTGCAGGCAGGCCTCCGAGTTCCTCATTTTCCGATTTGCTTCCTCCAAGCAAATACTTCTCAGCGAACAGCCATCAAGAGCTTACTCTTCCACCCTTTCTCACCTTTCTCACCATCAAGATGAAGGCCACTGTTTTCTCCGCCATTGTCTGTGCCGCCCTTGCGCTGGCCAACGCTGCAGAAGTCCAATACCAACAACACTACACGCCTGCACCTGAGGTCACCCCTGTTGTGACCCCAGCTCCCGCATACACTGAAGCCCCTAAATATACTCCTGCTCCTACAACCCAGGCCCCAAAGTACACCCCAGCCCCAACGACTCAAGCTCCAAAGTACACCCCCGCCCCAACTCAAGCCCCAAAGTACACCCCTGCCCCAGTGACTCAAACTCCAAAGACCCCATGCCCAACCACTCAGCCACCTAAGTACACCTCTGGCCCAACTACTCAGCCTCCAAAGACCCCTTGCTCAACTACTCAGCCACCAAAGACCCCTTGCCCAACTACTCAGCCACCAAAGACCCCTTGCCCTACCTCTCAGCTACCAAAGACCCCATGCCCAACCTCCCAGCCCCCGAAGACCCCATGCCCATCTTCAGCACCAGTCACGCAGGCGCCTGCTCCAGCGCCTGCCAAGACGACCCCTCAGACTCCATGCCCATCGTCTGCCCCAGTCACACAGGCACCTGCCCCAACTCCAGCCAAGTCGACCCCAGTGTCGCAGGTCCCAGCTCCTGTGACCCAGGCTCCGGCTCCTACCCCAGCGAAGTCGGTCCCAATCCCAACTCCTGCCGCTACTAAGGACTTGTGCGGCGTTGCGACGCCAGCCCCTACCCCAGTTACTACGGTGCCATACTCTACGCCAGTGGCAACCACCCCAGCCCCTGTCAACAACACCAATGGCAGTTACCAAGTCGTGACTTTCCCACCCAAGAACCAAACTGTCGTCTACCCAACGACGACCCAGGCACCTGCGACGACCAAGCCTGCCAAGAACCCATACCAGGGCAACCAGTACTAAGCGAGCCCGCTTTGTGTTGCTCAATGATGAGTCTCTTTGCATCCTAGATTTCGTTCGTGGTGACTTTGCATTGGAATCAAAGTTGCGTCTTCATTGTGAAAACTTGTCTGCTTTCCCAGCGATGTATCGAAAGTATCACCAATGTCGATACCTTATTGCCACTCTGCAGTGTCTGTACACAGCCACGACGACTGTAGTCTGTGGCTGACAACTTGCTCTCTCGCAAATCGCAGCAAAAGTCACTTTCAATTGAATAGGAGTTAAAAAGTATCTTAGCGCCCCATTCCATTCTAGCATACGACGACTAATCGGAGGTTCGTGTGCGGGCAGCTATCTTACGGAGTGAGTGGAACACCTCCATCGCCGACGGCCGCGACATTGGGTCCAGTGAGAGACACTTCTGACCAAGGGCGACCACTTCTGGTAAACAATTGTCGCCGAAACTTGGTCGTAGCTCCCCTCTTGTTACTTTGTGCATGATGGCAGCATCAGAAAGCTCCATTCCGCCATCGTCGGCCACGTTCCCAAATGGCAACGTGTGTGTCGCCATCTCTGATAGTAACACCCCCAGCGAGTAAACATCCGCTTTGCCATCGTAGTCTTGGCCAGTGATCACTTCAGGTGCCAACCACCGCGCAGTGCCCACGCCAGCAGTCATCGTAGCATTCTCGGACTGGAAGCGCGCACATCCAAAATCACATAGCTTGGCTCGCGACTGTTGATCCAGCAACACATTGCGCGACTTCAGATCACGATGGACGACTGGTGGCGCAAACGAATGCACGTATACAAGCGCCTCGGCAATGTCGCTTGCAATTTGTGTCTTAGGCTGACCCCACTGTCTATCTGTGGAACGTCGCTGGAGCCAATCGAACAGGTCACCTTGCGGCGCGTACTCGAACAAAACCTGGAGGTCTTTCATGGATGTCCAAGCAATCCCGGCTAAACGAATAACGCGAGGGTGGACAAGCACACCGTTCAGCTTGACTTCTGCGAGGAACTTAAGCAACGCTGCATTTCTTCGAAGCACCTCGCGCTTCGGTCGCTTTGATGCGAGGAACCTCCCATTAACGTGCTGAACCAGCCAAACTTTGCACGTTGCTCCTCCACCAAGATGACGAATGTCGACGATAGCTTCTGAGCTAACTCTGTGCGACATCAGCTCTTCATCTGACCATAACAAGCGAACACCACTTTGCTGGGAAGAACTCTGATCAGATGACGCGACACTCGCCGACAATAAGTCACTTCCTGTAGCAGTGGTCACTGTAACATCAGCACCCTTGGGATGCGGTTTCCTTTCTCGTCTCCGACACCAAACGAAAATGCCGACACACAACACACACACACCAAGCGTCACAACAACACCAACGAAAACCCACGTGACGTTGAACTTGCTGACGGTGCGCTCTTGGATGGTATTTGTGCTCTTGGCGTCGTCCACGACGCAAAACGTTACGCCGCCCAATCCCATCGAAGTTCCGTTGCACTGCGATGCCGGAGCTTCAATCCCGGTCAGCGAAAGCGTCTCAATGTTGCGCAGAAAGTCAAACTGCGAGCGATTCACAGTGACGGAAGCCAATGGATTGTTATCGAGAGTCCTGAAGGCACGCATTCATCCGACAGGCGCAACATATTAGTCGAGTAAGTGGTCCAAACACGACGATAAAACACCCAACTTACAACTGCTTCAGCTGCTTCAGTGTGAAAATCACTGGCGGGATCACGGACAGGAAATTGTTGCCCAAAAACAATCGTTCCACGTTCGGAAAGTCCGCCTCGAACGTGCTCACTCGTGACTGGAAAAAGTTGCTGGACGGCCACAAACGAGGTGTCAGCCAATCAGTGAGCAGTAGCTTCATTCGCCACACTCACGCGTGCTTGACACTGGAGCTCGCCAGGCTCCGTGGCAGTATCGGGACACTTCCGTACATCACGTACAGATTCTCCAACCTCGAAAACCGATGCAGATCTGTAGGTAACATTGGAAGCACGTTGTTGGAGAGATCGAGCGACTTGAGCGAAAATGGCAAGTAGTCGCCCAGAGTGGCGATGGAGCTGGTTACGTTGAAATTCGACAGCACCACGCTTGTGACGTCTGACTGCTTGACGAGGCAACGGGGTGAGAGACGCAGTTCGATTTTGGGACTATAGTTGCTGTAGTAGTAGTTGAAGTACTTGGTGCCACCAACAATGAACCTGCTCGCACCGTGTGATCATAATCATGATCATGATCAGTCAGTTGGTGGTGAATAATCATCATATCAATACACACACTTACACTTCCGAGGCGTTCGATGACACATCGAGCATACCGACCTCCAGTCGTGTCATGAACGTCTTGGTCGGCAGCTTGTCGTGCGTGCTGTTGTCTGGGGACGCGACGAGTGCCAGGGACGTGTTGGCATACGTCGGCGCGGTCGCCGTTGCACTGAAGCACTCGAACGCACACGCAGGCGCGTTGGGAGAGGTCTTGCAATGCGCATTGAGGTCACGCGAGTCTCGACACTGCTTCGCTTGGAAAGCGACGCAGGGCTCGTTGGTTTGGCAGGCGCTGGCGCACGACGTGGTGAATATGTTGATCGCGTATGAGCATTGATCCAGTCCATGGACGACGAATGCAAACGCTAGCAGCAGCACAATGAACATCGACAACATGTTTCCTGTGCGTCCGAGCGCAAGACTCGGTTTTGTGACCGAGCAGTTCCGTCACGTAATGCGGCGCCTACGACGAGTGGCCAGCCGTGTGTTGCTGAGGGATTGCCATTCTCCTCACCCGTGCCAGAGACCCTCATCAGCTCATCACACATGGATCCAGCGACACATTGCGCGACTTCAGATCACGATGGACGACTGGCGGCGCAAACGAATGCACGTATAACAAGCGCCTTAGCAATATCACTTGCAAGTTGTGCCTTGGGCGGACTCCACTTGTGGTCGGTGGATGATCTTTGTAGCCAATCGAGGAGGTGCGTACTCGAACAACGCCTGCAAGTCGTGCATTGATGTCCAGGCAAATCGAATCACGCGCGGATGGCAGCAACTCGTTCAGCTTGACTTCCGAGGAGAACTTTAACAGCGCAGCGTCCGCGCTTAGGCTGCTTTGATGCCAGCAGTGCTCCATTGATGTGCTGAACTAACCAGACATTGCATGTTGCCCCACTTCCAACATGTCGAATCGTTGAGTTGGCACTCAAGGTTAGCTCGGATGCAATCTCAACGATTCGACAACAAGCGCACGCCGCTTTGACTCGGAAGTGATGTTTCACCGCTCTCGTGTGGAATTTCATTTCCTGAGGCAGTAGCTGCGGAATGGTCAACATAATTTTGCGCCAGATTCCTTTGTTGTCTCCGATTCCAGACGAAGATACTGATACGGTAGCAATAACGACGCCGAGGATCACCTCACCCCACCCCCACCAGCTAACACCGATGTCGTATTCCAGCTGCTGTTGCCAGCGGCGACGACAAGACCCTTCATGTCGTCGAAGACGCAAAACGTCACACCTTCCAATTTCAATCGATCATGCGTCGCAGGCGGCTAATGGTGGAGGAAGAATATTGCGGAGCGAGAGCTTCTCAAGCTTGCGTTGAAAGTCAAACTGCGATCGCGAAACACTGACCGAAGCAAGTGGATTGTCGTCAAGAGTGCAGTGACAGCGGATAAGGTTGTAAGATTTTGATGCCTACAATGCGAAGACAGCTTCTTTAGGTTCTTGAAGTGGGATTGCCGATAGCCCATTGTTGCCAAGCAATAAGCTTTCCACGCTCGGAAAATCCGCTTCAAACGTAGTGATACGTGATCCATAGAAGTTGCTGGACAAGAGCAATCCCCAAATTAAGGTGGTGACTTCAACACCCCCGTTCGCGATATTTTACTCACGCTTGCTTGACGTCCTTGTGTGTTAGACTCCGGGGCACGACTGGGATGCTTGCGTACACCAGTACAGCTTCTCGAGACTCGAGAATCTGTTGGTAACAAGGAAACGATCTTGTTGTCTTTCGAAGGGATCGCCAGGATGTTGTTGGAGAGATCGAGAGACGCGAAGGAGAGGGGGAAATAGTCGCTCAGACTGGCAATCGAGGATACGATGTTGAAATGCGAGATATGCATCTGCTTCACAAAGCACCTATTGGCAAGACCAAGTTCGATTTTCGGGCTGTCGTTGCTGTAGAAAGAGTAAAAAAAAGTTGTGCCACCAATAATGAACCTGCATGTCGATACACAAACACACGGATAACGTCTAGCTGGTGGCAGCAACCGTGGTGCACAAGTAACGTCATTTCTACTTCAGAGGCACTCAGTGAGACGTCCAGCGTATCGATATCCAGTTGTGTCACGAACGTCATGGTTGGTAGCTCAACGTGCGTGTGGTTGTCGATATACGATTGCCACGGATGTGTTGACGGTGGTAGGAGCATGCGCCGTTGAATTGAAGCACTCGATTGCACACTCTGGCACCTCGGTGGAAAGCACACAATGGCCATGGTGCTCAAGCCTTTCGCGACACTGATCCACTTGGAGGGCCAGACATGGCGCGTTGCTCTGGTAGGCACTGGCACTTTATAGTATCTACTCGTACGCCCTGAACGTGTCTAGGGGTACTCTAGCTGCCTTCTTATGCACAGGCTGAGCGGACGCTGTGGTGCCTAGACGAAACACACTCGTCCGCTGGGTACGACACAAGAAAGATTAGCGTGTAGACACAAGAAAGATTAGCATGCTGATTTAGTGTTTCAACGGGCCTCTACGCTTTTTCTTTGATCCTCGACTATTGCCATGCAGTGGAGGTCCTAGTGGTGCTTGTTGCTGAGCTTCAGAAGCAGGAGGGAGCGTAGTCCTCTCGTTTACTTCGTTGTTTGGTTTCCGGAGCGCTTCACCAATCAGGTCATCATAATGCGATTTCCAAGATGACAACGCGTAGTTCAAAATGAGCGCAATCAATGCGTTGACGAAGACGAATCATACACGAGCGAACGGCCGGAACTGGCTAAACATCCTTTTTCGTCGATTGGATTTTCTCCGTAGACCAAAGAGATGAACGCAAAGCCCAGAAAAACCAAAGGTAAGTAGCATTGTGCCTGGCTGATCCATCCTCTTCGCTCTGTTCTGCAGCAGCGAGGTTAGCAATAGCAATTCCGCAGGGATACTATTGAGAATACTTACGCTTGTACTTCTCCATTGTGGCGTCAGGTTCGCCGATATGGAGACAATGATGATCCGGAGGTGGAAGTTCCACCAGCACGTGAATCGCTTCCTCTCCGAGCTCGAAGTCCCCAAAGTACTCTTTCTCGTTGACCTTCCACGACGGACGCATTTTCTTGTACTGCTTGTCGATCTTTCCTGTCAAGAAAGTCTTCACATCGTCGTCGTCTTTCAACCACGCGCCGTCCTTCCGCGCCAAGTACAGCGTCAGCGCGCTTGCGTCAAAGGTGTATCGCTCTTTGTATCGCTTCTTGTCAAAGATTGCCTCCTGCAGCGCTTCCACGTCTGCATGGCGCTCAATCTCGACGGAGAACACGCTGCCTTCGCCGAACACACCACACCGCAGCTTGACCTTCTCCATGTTTCCTCTCCCCAGCCAGTTCGAGAATGAGAAGCATTCACTCACCGACTGAAATTATGACCCAACCGATTAGAACCACCTGCGAATGCGAACAGACCACTAAACCTAAGGAAGAACAATCAGAATATACAAACCGATGACACATTGTTGGAAGTGACATAATCACGATGTCACTAAGTGCTA
>NSDO01000213.1:74780-86640 GCA_002286825.1 Lagenidium giganteum | reverse complement strand
AATCGGGAATGACACTTCGCGGTTGTGTCATATCGATTGTGACACTTCTTTCTTTACAAAAAACAATACTGCTGCTGCTGTAATCAAGTGTGGTCCACAGAAATATACCAAATGACACAATGACACATTGGATACCCCCAACCTTTATATATTTACCTTTGAACTTACCAACCCGGTTACTTACTTATTATTATTATTATTATTAGAGAGAAGAGAAGTGTCACAAGTGTCATTAGTATAATTTGGTGGTATCATTATTGATCTAGAGCAGCAGTAGGTATTAATATTAATAAAGGAAGAAGTGTCACTAGAAGTGTCATCAATGTGTCACAAGTGTCACTATCAATGTGTCACTTCACATATCCGATACTGATATCGACTACCAGATATATTCTAGGTATTAATATCAATTGAGGAGAGATGTGTCACGATGTGTCACTAACATGTTTTGCACCATACCTCGTATGACATCGACATAAAAAAAAATTATGATCTTAAGCGAAGATATATAAGAATATAACAACATAACTAAAGTCATATCATAATGTCGAACACTACGCTATACCAACGTCAGGCTTACGGTGAAATGGTCATTCCAGTTCCTGTAATTGTTTCAACTCCTGAAATCGCCCCAACACCTGGTCCAGTCATTGAATCAGAGATCGAAGAAGATGATAACTTCTCTGATTTCGGAGAATATGATTCGGATGATGAGGATAATTTTGATTCGGATGATGAGCAATGGATGAAGCTTATTAGAGTCAATAACATTCCGACAGAGTCCCAGTATGACCAGTTTGGGCATCTTGTCTATGATCCGCTTACGGATAATAATAGGTTGATTGATCGATATGACATTTTCCATTATCAAATCGCTCCGCAGCTATACCGAGCACTCCATAAACGATTGTTTATGACTGTAGTGGATCAAATGCATCACAATCGAAGCTACAATGCTGTAATTGATCAACTCAAGTACCATCCTAACTTCGTTCAAKYKCAAATCGACCAATTCGATGACATCGAGCAATTCTTTGAATTGATGGGTTGTTAAGTGAATCAGCCAATCAGCCAATCAGCCAATCAAATTTTTTTGTTAACACGACTGACCACTTCTACAAAAAAATTATGATCTTGAGCGAATATATATAAATATAGAATATAACCTTTGACATATCATGTGCAACTTTATCAAGAGTAACGGAACGARGTGCAAGCGTTCGCCAGAGAGTGCAGGCTGCTGGCAACACCCAGTGCAAGAAATTGTAGAAATTATGGAGGATACTAATATAGAAACTACCATGGCACCAAACCATGAATCTTCGGCTGTCGAAGTTGTTGATATCCCATCGCCCTCGGAAACCACCCTGTTCGAGGCCTCGAGTGCTAAAATTGATGAAATCCAAGATTTGGACGAATCGACTGTCGTACCGATGGCCGCGGAGGGCGACGTATATATGGAGGATGATAATTCTGAATCAGAATTAAATAATTCGATGGACGAGACCACGTTCTTCTCTGAATATTACATCCGACCGGACAATGTCGCCTTCCACGATGTGAAGGATGAGACGGCGGAATATCCACTAGGCCTCAAATACTATCTAGACGCTACGAATGCGCACATCTCCGCCAACGAAATGGAAATTTATCCATCGCTGGCTCCAAATCAGTTGGCGTATGAGCATGGATATCGCTACTGTCATTGCATCAGTCAAGGTGAAGACGTAGTCATGCACTACTACTGCAAATCGCTGTCMGATATGATGGCTATTCCAAAACTACTTTCCAGTGTTGATACGGTTCCATATTGCCTCGAAAAGAAGCATTACGCCGATCGCACATTTGGGCTCTGCTCGCTGTTGAAGCGGTCCTGGTTCGTATCGCCGACCCATACGTGGATGCTTGCTGGATACTTGGCCACGAAGCCTCATTCCGATCCCCACCTAATGCTAAGGACGTACCTATGCGTTCTAGCATCGCGGATGAAGCCTGTGGATACCAACGATGCGATCAAGGAATTCAAAAACCACCTTGAGAAGGGAGAGCCATTTCTAGGATTAACTGAAACCAAGCTCAAGCAAATTGCCAGTGCGGTCAATCCTGACAAGTACAAAGAGTGGAAGGATAAGTACGAGCCAGCTTTGCCGCCAAAGGAGAAGGAGAATGATGAGGAGAAGGATTCGGTTGACTTCACTGACAACTGTCTCCTTCGAATTCAGAAGATTGCTGCTATGAACTCAGTTGAGAGTGACTTCTTGATTGAGGGTCTTGAGGCGGTTGACACGATGCTTGAGGAAGACTGGTTGGATGAGTATGTCGTCACGGTCAATAGACCAATTTTGGGACACAAGAAGCAGTGGCAGCAGTACATTCGATACATTCAGTCGATCCAATTCCCTTCAGAGAAAAAGGCTGCAGCGTTCTTGGCCATGACAATTGACCATTACGTTATCCTCATGGGTAGTACATTCCTATACCGCTGTGGTCTTGATTCTGACTACACAAATGATGTCCTGCATCAGGCGTCAAAGCATCCACTCGATGARATCTTTGTCCRATATTCCTRCAATGGYGATTTCAAGCAAGTCAAGGCGTTGCGGCTGTATGAGCACTACAAGTCTTTGTTCTTCACTTACGAAGAATACTCGAACATGTGGGGGAATATGGATCCACACAAATTCAGCGCTTGTGTTCCCTTCAAGGGTAATGTCTTGGAGTCAGTTGACACCAAGGTACTAGAGCCATTTCTTACATTCGTGAAGGAGATCATTGCTGATGATGACGAAGAGCTCTTCCAGTGGATCATCAGATGGGTTGCCCACATCTACAAGTATCCAAACTACCGAACGCGCTGCGCATTGATTCTACTCTCCAAGGACGAAGGAACTGGCAAAGGTGCCTTCTGCGATATCTTGACCTACTTCTTTGGCGTTCACAATATGGATGGGTCAGCTGGTTCTGTGAAGAGTTTGGTGTCGGAACGATCTGCCCATTTGCTGGGGAAGAAGTTCGCGTTCGTTCAAGAAATGAAAGAGAACAAAAGCGATTATRTTGGCTTCGTTGAGGCGTTGAAGTCATTCATTACCGACGAATACATTGCCGTTCGTCCACTATATGCGAACAAAATGACTGTCCGAAACTTGGTCGAACTCATTATCACTTCGAACAATGATAACATTCTAAAGCTCCCAAAGAATGGTCGTCGTTTCACAGTTGCTAAGCTTTCCACCAAACGTCTACAAGATGCTCAATACTTCATAGATCTGAAAGCGCATTGCAACAGCCAAGCATTCTTCGATAACTTTGCCACATACCTTACGAACATCGATGTACCGAAAGGTTCGATCAAGGTCATCACAACTCAAGCATTGACTGAGATGGCTGAGGCATCRCAAGATTCCATCCATGCCTTCTGGTCGGACTTGATCCGTGAACAACAATACATCAAATTCTCGCGAACCCAAGCGTATGAGCAATACAAGATTTGGTGTATGCAAAACGGAGAGGTAGTGTATAAGAATCGCAAGTTCCAATCGGAATCCGCTCATGTAAGTGGGGTGACAGCAGGTCGTAAGAGTGATGAACGATATTGGGAAGCCAACGCAGAGCTAAAAAAAGCATAGGCTAAAAATAGAAATCCAAGAATAGAACTCCAAGAATAGATCTCCAAGAATAGAACTAAAAAAAATTGTAACGTCTAATACTATGGTAAAGGCGCAGACTTTGCCTACATCTAAGCCAGCTTAATGGGATAATGCCCATTGGATATGCTTTTTTGTCTTGAAGTGGTATGTTTTACCTCTTCGTTGGTACTTTCCACCACAATCGCATTGGAATTGTTCAATGAGTCGATCTTTGTTCGTCGCATTGTAGGCTTTGTTCTTTTCGATCATGGCTTCCTTGTTGGCTTCCCAATACTTCTTTTGCGATTCCTTCCGCCTCTGAATCTTCATTGGTGAGAAGGCAGGAACTTTGTTCACACAAGTCTTTTTGAACTTGTTCATCCACAAGGTCTCGTATGCTAGTAGTTGTGATCTGTCAGCAACTTCATATTCCTTGATCTTGACCATTTTGAACTCATACACGCCATACTTTTCGAAGTATGGGTAAATGGAGATCTCTAGATTTGTCTTTCCATCCCTCCAGCGGCGATAACCAGTTTTGTGCTGATCCCATCGTTGCTTGAGAATATTGAATGTTGAGCCAATGTAACAGATTTCGCTCTGGCAATGAATAATTTTGTAGACTGTTCCGATCATCTTGCTGTACTTATATTATATATATTTATCAAGATGGAACATGACAAAAGTTATGTACTTACCCAAGTCTAAAGCTTCCACCTGCTACTTTGCGTCTACGGCGAGAAGGAGCCATACCGAGACCACTGACAGCGCGAAGACCCTCACGTGCAGGAATAGCTTCTGGACCAGCGATTGCGGTACCAATATCAAGAATTCCCGAGGTGATAGGCTTCCAGTTATCCTTGAGGAAGCCGCCGACAGCAGATACTCCAGATTTGATTCCATCCCAAAGGCTTGACCAGAACCCAGAACCAGATAGTCCTGATTGATGAGTTCGAAGTACTTCACCATGAGTCATATGAAGTGTAGTTCCTTTTCCATTCTCATAGGCCTTGACCAGCTTCTTATACGTTTCTGGTCCGAAATAGTGAGCATGTCCTTTATTGAGTTGCGTCGCACTCAATCTTACTGGCTTCCCATGAAGTACCTTCATCGCCTGAGCATGGCTAAGATCAACTTTGAATTCTTTGTACATTCTAGAATGATATATCTGGAACTCTATATATAGCAAGACCAAAAAAGATGGCGCCAAAAATAAAATCAAAGGCCGAAAATCTCACGGAAATTACACAAATTATTATCCGGGATATTGACCTCGGCAATGATGCTGAAGACGTGACAAAGCTGGCAGAAAGCTCAAAAAAGATGTACAAGGATCGATTGCTCAAGCTCTACGACGGCGGTGTGAAAGCCTATCAATGGTCCCCCGGTGAATTCATGAACAACATTCACTATCCAACGAAGTACGACGACCCCACATTCCAGGCTACGTTCAAAGTACAGAACTCGATGATTATAGCCCTGTTGATGAGCGTGTACACCAACAAAGAGACACAAATCTCTAGCTTGAATGCGTTGTGTAAAATTACGAAAAATCGATACCGCGATGCCTTCAAGTACTACGTTATCATCCGCAAGGAGATAACCAAGCAAAAAAAGGAGGAGAAACTGAACAATGAGTTAACACCTGAGGAACAAAAGAAATACATCAGCTACTCCGAATTGTTGGCAGTCCCAGACAAAGTTAAGTCAATGTTAACTGAAAAATACGGAAAGCTATTTTTAACCAAGGCTAAATTTAGCAAGCTAAAAAAGTCGGAGAAAAATGACTATCTGAAGCTTCTATTTGACTACTTTGCACTATATCTGAACGTTCACTATCCTCTTCGTTTGATCTGGCCGACTGTATACCTCAGTAAAGTGGATGGAGGGAACTATATTCAAGGAACAAAACTGTACTTGAACAACTTCAAGAATGTCCGATTAATGGGATCACAAGTCCTGGATTTGGATGGAAAAACTGTCAATCTCATCGCCAGCTTTCTTCATTTTTTGGTGGAGACGCTCAATGAAAAGCCGACGAAGTTGCTTTGGCGCTTATACAATCAGAAGCCAGGAGAATACGACTATTCGTCAGAAAACAACAATGGGTTCAGCTCAGTCTTATCAAATCTGTTCAAGAAGTACAACGGCAAGGCGATATCAATGAATGTTATACGGCATATTCATGAGTCCCATATCATCCAATCTCCAACCTACGCGAAGCTCACAAACAAACAGAAGAACGATCTCCACGCCAAACTTCTCCACAGTACTGAGGCAGCGAATAGCTCCTATAACAAGATCGCGAATCGGTCTACAGCTCCAGATGTATCCTTTGAACCTGACGAGCCACCTGCGCCACCCACGCCGCCTCCATCGCCCAAACCGTCTCCGTCAAAAGTATCTCAAGGACCTGTAACCCGATCGAAAGGCCGTCGGGACCGCGTTTTCCATGGAGATTTCAAGACAAAGGGAGACCATACGCTTGAAATAGAAATATTTGAAAAGTAACCGACTCCAAWAATAGTTCGAGTAATATACCAATGAGTCAGCAAGTACTCACCAACGAGACACCAAAAAGACGCAAGTCTCCAGCGAAGCAGGGGCCATATTTCATGAAATTTCATGGATTGCAGGCTTGCTTGAAAACTCCGCAYGCACAACGCAATATGAGGTCAATGCTCGTCTCTCATGCATTCGTTGATCTTTGGCGATTGATTGAAGAGGACAATAGCTTCGACAAGGCACTTTTTGATCAACTCGATGAGCAAGAGCGAGATTTCATGCGATATTGCTTGAACAAGTGTAAGATCACCTCTCGCGGATTCGATAGCGCATACAACGAACAGTTGGATTCTCTTGTGAATCGCTTGAAGATGCTTGAAGGAGCACGGAAAATCGGAGATGACAATCCAACCATCCCTACAGAGATGAAAAAAATATTGGACAAGCTCTATGAAAAAGGAGTCTTCAGTACATCATACTACAACCAATTCAAGCGTGCCATGCACCTGAGCTAACTACTTTGACTCACGTTTGAAGTTGAGCAGTTTCGAAGTGTCGATGTACTTCGGTTTCTTCTTTTTTTGCGCATCTTTTGCAAGCTGCTTGATCGTGATTTGATTGATTTTGTTGGTCAGCGTCTCAATATTCGTTGAACCATAGTCTCGTTTTGCAGGAGTTACTGGCTCAGTGTGACGATCTTCCACTCCTGAACCATCGACCTCCATTGGCCTTGGCATAAGTTGTTTTCGAATCCGTTTTCGGCGATGCATATTTTTAGAAAGTTATTTATAGATTGCCTATTTTTAGATTGCCTATATATAGGTGATTCAAAGAAAAGAAACCGTAGGTTTCAAGAAATTTACAATTTCAAATGTCGTTTCCAATCTTGCTCAATATTAACAACCAGGTGGCAAGCCATCAATATCGATATCGATTCAGTCAGCCAATCGATTTCAGCCAATATGAATGCGCGCTTGGTTCGATATCCATGTACTACAGCTGGAGAGCGATCACTTCACAGCGCCAAAACAATACATTCAAGATCATTTGGCCAACAGCATCCACTACAACGACCTATACGATCACCCTTCCAGATGGTACCTACACAGCAAATGACATCAATAACTACCTTCAGTAYTGGTCGATCCAAAACAACTTATACTTGATCAATAACACAACTAATCARTACTACTACTTCATTTCATGTGCTGAGAATCCTTCCAGCTATGCGATCCAATTCACGATGAATCCAGTCAAAAACATCACTGGMWGGACTGCTGCTAGTGGCTTCCCAACTATGCCTGTTTCATCATACACTCCTCAGCTTCAAATCATTGATGCAGGATTCGGATCTATTGTTGGATATAGTGCTGGCACATATCCCGCTGCGCAGCAGACATCCATTTACGCTGTAAACAGCAATCTGATCCCTCAGATCGATCCAACAGCGGCTGTCATCGTTGGCTTGAGCAATTTGTAYAATCCAATCGCGAACAACAATCAAGTCCTTCACACGTTCACAAGTGCGGGTGTTGAATATGGCGGCTTGATCACCACATCGCAAGGACAAGGCTTAGCATACTGTCCAATGCAAGGCACAAACTCGGAAATCACTATCAGCTTCTACGATCAAAATATGCTACCCCTTGGCATCATTGATCCAAATGTCTGCATTCGTTTGTTGATGCGACCCAAAAAAACTTATATTGAGTAAACTCACATCTCGCAGACAAAGTGGATGACATTGTGGTAAATCTTTCGATCGATGATATCCATCATCATGGTGCTCATTGGTTCACTGGTGACTCGTTTATACAAATCGATGAATGACTTAACATCCATATCGGATGGGAAATCTCGGCAAATTATACCAAGATCGCGTTGTGTCAGATTTCTTCCCAAGACAACGTATTGACTGTTAATTCGAATYGTTTTTGGAATCCCAAAATAGCTTTGACTRATATAGACCATCGACCAKCCTCTTTTCCTACCTCGAATGAAGTATTGAGATATTTGTGCCTGAGTTTTTTTTGGCTCAAGTACGAGATCGTCGAATACAACCAACTTGCTGGTTTCGTCATCATATTCGCCCATTGCAGGGACCAAACCCTCTTCTATCACTTGAACGTTGTCRATAGTGTCTTTGAGRTGATCGTAGAGCGTTTCATTGTTCTTGGTRCARATCACGATCTTCGTGAAGCACTTGCTGAGCAATGCAATTATGTAGAGCACCGTRTTGCTCTTGCCTGATCCACTTKGAGAAGCTACAACCATTCTGAATGGCAAATCGAAGTGTTCATTCTTTGGGAACTTCTTCAGCTTCTTCTTGTCGACGGAATCGTAGAAATTTATCATTGGATCTATATAAGTACTCAGAAAGATGTCTTTGCCTCCAGCAACTAACTCTCCTATCTTCAATTCKTCYTACTTCACYRAYGCGAATGGGTACCTAACCATCTCAACAGCTGATCAACGGTACCTGCGCATTGGCGGTACTGGCGCCTTTAGCTCAYTAGCGGTTGCAGGCAAYCTTGATTGTGGTTCGTTAACTGTTGGTGGATCTTCAGTTAACTTAACGGCTCTCTCTGGCTTAACAGCAGGAACAGTGACCGCATCGAAACTTGTCATGGTAGATGCCAACAAGGATATTTCTGGCTTCGGCAACTTGACTTCAGATTCTGTATACACAAACGCRYTRTTCMTTGCAAGCTCTCGAGTGTTTGCATCAGCAACTGAATTGAATTACAACTACGGAGCAAGTCCTGGAACTAGCTTAGCTCTCTGTACACTGGTAGCCGATGCATCAAACAATATTGGCARCATCAATTCGTTGTCAGCAACGACACTMAATGGGACTATYGGAACKGCAGCTCAGCCSAATATCACATCAACTGGYAACCTCACRGTACCTGCTAGTCTCACAGTAACCAATGGATCCASTCCGTTGTCYTTAACCAGCACGGTCCAAAATAGCACTCTCGCTATCACAATCCAGACTACTGGCACGGGAAATATTGATATCAAAGGCTCGAATGCCACACCTGCGACTGCTACACYCTTTAGCTTGTACGCAAATGGTAAGCGACAACTCTCCTTGGTCAATAATGCAGACACTGTCAACTTCCCCAACCATAACGGCTCGACAACAGGGATTCAACTCGCTGGAACTCTCGTGACTGCAACAGCTGCGCAACTCAATTACACAACGGTCACAGCTGGGACAGCTTCCGCCAGTAAGGCCTTAGTTCTAGATGCGTCTTCCAATATCACTGGTATCAATTCACTCAGTGCGACCACCTTGGTTGGAACGCTTTCGACTGCTGCGCAAGGCAATATCACTTCAGTCGGAAATCTCACATCCTTGACAACAACTGGATTGGTAAATACCTCATTTCTCAATAATACCACATCTTTGGTTAATTACCAGACTTGGTCGAACTCKMTTGGAACRCCAATGACGGTTKCTATGCAAATGTCGAACGTTGCRCCTAAATTTGGAACGAGTAGYGGGCATGATTTCAGAYTGATGGCRGCAAATACGACCGCAATTTATATCAATGCGTCAAATCAAAATATTAGTGTTGGAACGGCAATAGCTAATTACAAACTTGATGTCAGTGGCGATGTTAACTCAACGGGAGTTTACAGAATTTCTGGAACTGACATATCCACGGCCATTACTGGAATTACCGCGGGAACAGCCAGTGCATCTAAAGCGCTGGTCTTAGACTCGAATAAAGATATCTCTGGTATTAACAGACTAGTCATTTCTAACTCGACAAACAGCGTTTGGCTAAATAACTCCTCATCTAACACATATGGCCTATGCATTAGCTCGAACACAAACACAAACACTAATCAACTCGGATCGTCTCTATGCTTTGTCAATGATTCTACGCTTGCAAGCATACCTGGTGCTGCTATTTCACTCGATCGAATCTCTTTGAGTCAATATGAAATGGTGATGAGTGTATTTAACGGAACTACGTTAAATCAAGCTATGCGCATCACCGCTAATAATGCTCTTTGTATTAATACAAATAATGTTAGTTCGCAACTAACCGTGAAAGGATCATCCAGCTTTGTGGATGGATCTTTCCGGCGTGTGTTCAGTGCCCGAAATGATCAAGCAAGCGATATTATCACTTTCGATATACAAGTGCATAGTGGAAGCTCTCTCACCAGCACAAACTCAGTCGCGATTGGAACATTTACTGCTAATGATTTACGATTTATGGTGGGCGATTCAACTAAAATGACGATTGCAGCATCGAATGGTTATGTAGGTATTAATAAGACAGCGCCAACATGTCCTCTAGATGTAAGTGGATCTGCAAGTAATACTTACAACGTGGGAGGAGCCCAGTATAGCTTGACTGGCACGAGCAGCGCATCATTTAGCCTTTTGGGTCCTGTTACTTTTAATACTGGAATCAGCACGTCCAGTAATATTGCTTGCACTACGATTTATTGCTTGTCCGATAGACGTTGCAAAGAGAATATCGAGCCCTTAGATGAGAATTACATTGACAACTTCTATAAAGCTAGAGCCTATAGCTACAAATATCGTAATACTACTGAGACCATTCCAAAAATAGGATTTATTTCACAAGACCTCCATGAGCTTGGATATATCAATTTGCTAAGTTTAACGCCAAATGCGAATCTGAAAAAAGAATCGGAGTGGGATATTGAAGGATTCCAGATGTCAATTGATTATGATAAAGTGAGTGTCCTCAATCATCAAATGATAAAAAAATTAGTCAAACGTATTGAAGCGCTCGAAGCAAAATTAAGCCAAAAATAGATGTCCTAAAAATAGAATAGCTAAAAATATCTGGCTATTTATAGCAATGGCTAATTTTACATTCCGAGTGTCCAAACGAAAGGGTAAGAAGTACGATACAATATTTCCAGATGGAAAGATCGTTTCATTCGGGGCCATAAAAAAAGATGGCACACCATATGCGCAGTTCAGAGATAGAACACCACTGAAAGCGTTCAGGAACTACGATCACAATGACAAGCTGAGACGCGAGCGTTACTACAAGCGCCATGGTCCAATTCATRAAGATGATCCATACACTCCAGACTGGTTCAGCAAGGTGTACTTGTGGTGAGCTYAGTACAAGTAAATTCCATCGATGAGACCTTTCACTTTTTTTCGATATGCGGTGAGATCCCTGCCTCTTTGTGGTTTTGGGAACTCTTTGTTGAAATATGCAAGTGGCTCATTCGACTTTAAGACGTCAACTCCCGCTCGAGCACCAARGATTTCGCTGATTTCCTTGTCGTACTTCTGAGCCTTCAGTTTAGTCCAAATTTGTAGTGGAGTATTTCCTTGATTGATGATGAGATACGCTTCACCTCTTCTTATTTTGTGCTCGTTGCTGTAACTCTTCCTTGATTCCTTCCTCAAATGAATCAGTTGAACTATTTGAATTAGGAGGAGAACTGAAGTCCAACTTTCGTTGTGYTGGRGGAGATCCGGGCGGAGACTCTTTTTTTGGCGATGGAGTTGCWGCCGTMACMCGAACTTTCGGCGATCGCTGATCAGAAGGCGTYTTTCCRGCWGGAGTCTTTTCRCGCTTTCGCTTGATTCTTTCCTTGATTGCACTTTCAATGATTTCTTCCACGGCATTAGTTGCAACATTCTTCTCTTCGTCAGTCAAGTACTCGAACGATTTGATCTTCTTCGACACCTTCAAGTGAATCTCGACATTAATATT
>NSDO01000213.1:13164-52947 GCA_002286825.1 Lagenidium giganteum | reverse complement strand
ATTCGGCGCTCAATATGAGAATTTGAGGTGATTCCAATTGTTTGAGTCTGGTCCGATCAGCCTGCTACCAAATGCTGTGGACATGTGTTTGATTTCTGTGGACAGGTCGGAATTGGTTGAGTCAAACGGAACTGGTCGTTAGGTCTACTGGATCGGAATTCCAAGTGTGTAGGTTTTCCGAACAGAAAATGGGAAGCTGGCACTTCCTGAACTTGCTTGCCGGGTATATTCGAAAAAAGCAGAATGAAACAATCTTGCAGACAAATGAACATGCAAACACAGCACCCAGAGCAACGTTGAAACTTCACTGTTGGCCAACTGTCCATATGCCATATGCCAGCTACTGTGTGGCAACAGTGGTCTCAACACTGGTCCAGTGGATCCGAGCCACACAGTCCTGTAGAGTGTGAGCAGGCTTGATCGCATGCCATCCTCTACAGTTCCCCCCCAAGCTCGACCCACACGACTTGGGTCCTCACGGAAATCCTTCCACCGACTCCCCTTGTGACACTGACCATCACGCTGACAACCACGCCTGGGTGAACCCATACATAGTCCCACTGCAGTCACTTGACCCCTTCAACACGACAACTTGACCTGTTACATGTCCATGTTGATCAAACCAGGCCTTCCCAATGACGGTGCAATTGCAGGTCGTTACTTGCAGCCACATATTGTTGGATGAGGATCCGAACAAGGTAGAACGGAGCCGCTCTAGTTCCCTGCTCACTGTTTGAGGCGGCTGGGATAGAAAAAAGAGGTGCTTGCCATTCTGGCCCGGAAATAGTGCTGTCAGGATGGTGCAGGGCACACGACCAGTAAACATCACCACTGGCGCACGATTGGAGAACCCGAGTGGTTGATCGCTGCTTGGACAAGCGGCACCAGGTACACCCAATCCTTAGTACTGCACTTGAATTCCAGGATGAGCTCGCGTAGTAGTCGTACAATGTCTCGATTCAGACGTTCAGTCGATCCATTAACCCATGGGCAATAAGCGAGCGTAAAGATTTGCTTGCTCTGTGTTCGGTGGCGGAGCTCGTCGAGTACACTGTTGTTTAAGTGTGACGCACTGTCACTTATCCATACGCGTGGTGCCCCAAATCTTGAATGCCACTACAGCATTTCCTCAGCTGCGACCATGCTCGTGGGTGTGTCGCAAGGCACGAGCTTTGTGTAGTGGGTTGCATCATCCTTGATCACGAGAAGATACTTCGTTGTCGCAAAAGTTTCACCCAACGACAAGAAATCCCAATGAATAGCATGCAGTCCGCGATGACCTTGTGGCCCACAATGGGCAACGATTATAAGTCGTCGTATGAACTCTTTGGCCATGGCAGGCACCTACATCCGATCCCCCATACGCAAAATTCCATCAGTTGAAAAAGTGGCTTGCGGTGGTCGGTGTTTTTGGTAGCGTCGCTGAAGACCTTGAAGCTCGGTACACGATGGCCATGCAAACGTATCGGTTGCCAATGGATTCGGTGGGGTGCTCATGAGCGTTGTGGTATGAAGCGCAAGTCTTCATTGCGCTTATGCAAGTATCTACAGACATTCGTCCCCATCGACAGCGTTGTCAAGTGCGCGAAAACAAACTCGTATTCGCGACCGCGACTCAGCGAAACCAACGATCGTTGTGGGTTTCCTTCCAAGAATCCAAGCGCGTTCTGCCGATTCCGTCGCACCATAGAGACAAAGCGACTATTCACCTCACTTCCTTGTGCCGAATCGGTTTTCGACACCGAGACTTTCAGACAATTCTTCCACGCATTCTGTTTCATGCTGATCAAGTGTTTCAGCAACAACACCTGTGCAGAGTATGGATTTACAACCAGAACTTCGAGCTGCTTCGCGGCCTTAATGCATCGTCGTTCGGCCCCAATCTTGATGAGCAACTCAACGTTCGGCCAGGCTTCCAGAGTGTCGATCCGATCGAAGTCATCGTCAACTACACGGCCATTCATGTCCACATTCTTCCCAACGCAGTTGATCGACACACTTCTCTGATTCCCCATCGGCACCTTGTCTCCGGTCACCGTCAGCGTCTTCAGAAAATCAGGCCCATTTTGCCTTCCAGTCATTAACTTGAACGGATAGAAAACAGATAGCCAATCTGCGATTCGTGAGTCACAGCGATTCTGCATCACCAACGTTGTGCCGGGGAATGTCTCGTTCTCGTACTGGTAAGATTGCAGCAATGACCACGAGAGCTTGTGCCTCGGTCCCGAATTCGGAAAGTAGTCACACACTGACTCTGACATGATCGAATGAGGGGGCAATTGTCTGGGATCACCAATCACCAAGAGCGATAGAGCACCACGAAGACCCAACATCAGCCGTCCTTCTGGCACTTGTCCTCCTTCATCTACAATGACCAACTGTGTTCGTGCATTCAGCATTCGATAGCCTCCCATTGCCGTGAGAGTGCTGACGATGATCTTGGCTTCCTGGCATTTTCGCTTCGTCATTGTGTCAATCTCGCTCTGCACCGTGAACGGTGTAACCGTTCTCGTATCCAATCCTTCGCGATGTTCTTCCCAAATCAAATACTCATGATATGCCAGATACATCTGTCGATCAAATCGGATCTGCCGTACGCCAGTCACCGCAAACACGCAAGATCTTCTTCCTTAATACTCGCCCTTCCGCCAAGATGCGCCGTAGATCTTCGTCAATTGCGGTGTTGGTTTCCGAAGTGATCAAAATCTACTGTTGATCGTAGATAGCCGAGTGCAACAACACAATAGCACTGATCAGACGAGATTTGCCACACCCAAAAGGCCCTTGACGTAGATGTACACCCCTCTTCGTCAGCACGTTGTGGAATGCTTGGAACTGCTCCGGGTTCAGCACCTCCCGATATTCCTGATACCAAGTCGAGTCCTTGATCATCTGCACTGTTTGGCGATACCACTTTGTCAAATTCGTCTCTCGTCTTGCCAGCGCTGACAACAAAATCGTGTCCAGTGCTCGGTCCACAGCTCGAAACCGACGCGCTTGCTGCATGGCATTCACCAATGGATGCCACCACAAAGATGTCAACTTCTCATCTTGAACATCCTTTCGTTCCACATGCGCGATCACAAGCCAACCGGAAAATGTGCGCTTTAAAACAGCTGGATACATTTCGGATTCTCCCTTTAGACGACGACGGCATGCAATCAGACCAACATGGAAATCAGTGTGCTCTGGTAGTGCATAAATCTCCACACCATGTTGACGACTGCGTACAGTGATAGCTAACGCGTAACCCAACGAGATCCGTGTCGATTCTGGTGATGACCCCCAGTTGTCACACAATCGGGACAGCGAATCCACTGAGGCAACGTCAAATCGCACAGTCTCTTCCAGCTCTTCGAGCTTCCTCCTCTGCACTTTGTCTTGTTTCTCCATCAATGACCAACGCAATGTCGTAAATGTGGGCAGTGCCAGGGCTAATCGGTAGTCACCATCATGTGGAATCCTATCCACGTAAGCCTCGCGGTCCGCAAAGAATCTGAAGTGTCGACACTCGCTCCTCCCTACGAACCCTTCATGTGTAGCGTCATACTGTAAACAGCATGCTTTGTGACCACGGCACTCACCATAAGAGCTTGTGTATGAGCGTCGAGGCAGACTCATCATCAAAGCAAACACCCAAGGCTTCCTGTCGATGGCCGCCACCAACACCATCTTAGTTTGACGCATCTCGCCGACACCCAAATTCATCAATGATCGCCTTGGATACTCATGTACGAACGCCGACGCTCGAATCCAGTTGCTTGAATGCACTTGACGCCACCTCACTTCACCGACAACTTTCCACCCTGGAGTCCTGCTCGGTGTCACCAAATCTTCTACTGTTCTCGAGGGGCTGGTCGCGAACCCCAAGTCGGCTTCCTCAGTCCGTGAGCCATTGATACATGGGAGCTCAATCGTCCTTCGCTTATAATGATAATCGTCTGCATCGAAACACTCTTGCCCAGCTATCGTTCCCATATCGCGATCGTACTCCGCGTACGTTGCATGCTTGGTTGGGGTCTTCGGCGGTTCTGCAATATCCAGCTTCCAGTCATCATCCTCCTCGCTTGATGCTGCACCGTTCTCACTAACTTTGATCCGGATGTTGTCCGTGGTTGCTCATCGGCTGCGTTCGTCCGAACATCAGCACTGTGGTCGACAACATCTGTGCTACTTTGCCCAACCACTTCTCGGCCTTCTTCTTCCAGTGCGTGATCTCTTTGATCATCGACTTCCATGAGCTCACTGGTGTCAAGCCACACTTCCACATCATCCGTTCGAAGGCACTGTTTATCTACCACCGTGGTCTCTTTCTCTGCTTCTGCAGCCGTAATGTTGCCATCCTTCGTCGCTGCGTCAACCCGCTCTGCTGCCAACCGCTCTGCTGTTCCCATCTAGGCAGGGTGAGCTGCGATAATAATCTAGAGTTCGGTTTATCATCCGTCAGACTGCTTTGTGTTTATGAGAGCAAGTGCTTACAGTGCACGATGAACAGGCTTACTAGCTATCAGCTTGTGCTAGCTTCAACGTCATCAGAGACGAATGTTCCCGCACGCATTACTCGATCAGTGTCCTCCACAGGTTGACACGCTCGAGGCGTTTTTCGCGGTGCTCGGGCTGTGTGATCGAACTCACAGCCTCAAACAGCCGCGTCACACATGCGCGCACTTGGTTGTGCATGTACAGCCGTTTGTTGCCGGTGTCGAACACGCTTGCAACCTGCTCCATAGCGGCATCGACCTCCTTAAGAGAGAAGATGTTGCCTTGCCACAGCTCCGTCATCACCAACAACTTGCTCATCGTTGCAAGCATCGTTTCATGCACGCTCGCTTCATCGAGTTGACGCTGGATATGTCGAGGGAGGATGTCTTTCAATTCGTGCTGGTGTCTACCAAAACCAACACGCTGTCAGTCAATGGTCATCAGCATGCCATCAATGTGAGAGCTTACCCGCGCAATGCCAGCTGAAGTTCCTTCCGTGCACCCCACGCCTTTTGAATGGCTCCAGCGAGTAACTTTACCCGGTTCACAAACATCCTCTTTGACTCGTGATCGAGCACCTTCGCGATGGCAACAAGGATTGCGATGGTCTTTTCGATGTATTCTGCGTTGATGCGCTTCCTTGTTCCCTTGTCGCCCGGTTTGGCGAGAGCGTACAAGACGGCACCTGCGAGAGTAATGAGATCACACAGACGCGCTGTTCGCACTCTGCCGCCCAGCTCCTCCACCTCCCGCGCAAGTCGGAGGCATCGATCTTCCAGTAAGAAGAGTGCCTTGTTCGTCGACAATCTCAAGAATTCCTGGATCTTCGTGCTGGCGCTGCAAGTGACGAGCAAGCACACAGTGATGTCAGTCAAATCACATGTCCTGACGTAGTGGTTAAGATAACGCACCAGTTGAATCGATGAGCAACGGTAGAGTGTGCTCCTTTCAGGCTCTGGACTGCTAAGTACAGATCTTGCATGGGCTTCACCATCGATGTCATCTCCGTCCGACAGACCGAGGCCGAGCTGACGAGGTCAATTGTTTTTTCTGCACATTGCCGCAAGAGCTCCATCACCTCGTCGTCGTCCATACTTACACGCGGCGTCTTCGCAGCTTGCATCAGCATCATCGTTACCTGCCCCACCACTTCATTCTCTAGTATAGGGAAGAACATCCTCTTTCGCAGGACCATGGCTCCTCGGACCTTGGCTAGACAAGCAGCGGCGCGATCACGCAGCGATTCCGTTTGATCAGAGGAGGCCACTGCCGCGACAGCGTCTCCTTCCTTAGATTGCTCGAGCTTCCTGGACGCCAATAGCTTATTCACCAACTCGCGCTCATTACCGCTGTTGCTATCATCGCAACTTTCGCTGTTCTTCTCGCTGCTATTAGTGTCAACGTACTGCGCTGGCAGAACACTCTTGGCCACGTACGTCGTCTCTTTCGGCGGCACGTGCGCTGCCAATGAGCTACTCGTCAGTCTGCTTGCTGTTGAAGACGCCGGCGCTGCCATCGTTGCTTCCTCCATATCGTCGGTACCACTCTGTTTGGAAGTCTCAATCATAACCTGAAGTTGGCGGCGATATCTGCGCAAACACCAGAGTCGTGTTGTCAGCCAACCACGTTCATCAGCATCACATCGATGGAGGAACCGGTACCCGCTCAGTCCTTGTTTGAGGGCTTCGTTGGTCGCACAAGCTTTACTCAAGGACGCGAAAAGTCTGTCGTACGGCTCCCACAGACTCTTAGATACGCGTCCGCTGTGCAGCTTGGTGACGATGGCCATGATTGCGACCGTCTTGCCGATGTAATGCGAATCCACGCGTTTCATCGTCGGGCTGTCAGTTGCTGTACAAAACGGATTGAGGACAATGCGAGCGACCACCACAAGCTCGGGGAGACCCTTTGCTTGCGTCCTAGGACCCTGCTTCTCTAGCTGTCTCGCCAAGCGCAGACACCGATCCACTATCAGCTCTTTCTGTGATGTTCTCGACGACCCAGCGCGTTTCACCTTGTTCCCCGTGCTAGCAACAGCCAACGACAACGCACAACGTCAACACATCATTCCACCAACTACTGTCGCACCCAAGCAGATCACACACACCGGCAGGCCGTGCACTTGATCGCGCGACCAACAGGCGGATGAGGGCATTGCAGGTGGCGACGCATCGAGACGAACAGCCACTCGATGAGTCGGGCAGTCGGCGGCGTGACCGTCCACTTCGAGCCGACGACAGCGACTTGCTCTGCACACTGCTGCAACAGCTCCATCGTCGGATGCGATCTGTCGCCTGTCAAGACACCCTTCGGGATCCTCGCGGCCTCCTCCATCAGCGTCAGCAGCGGCTCCAGCACGACCATCTTCATCGTCTCCAAGCACTTGGGGTCGTCCATCGAGGCTGCCTCGCAGAAAACCTCGAGACACGTCGCCATGTGCTCATGCAGCGACTGCAGCGCAGCGTGGCTCGACGTCACAGCCGCAGCGGCGTCCATCGAGCACGATCGCCGGCGCTTCTTGGACCTCGTTGTGTCTGAGGTTGGCGGCTCACAATGAGCCTTCAACTGCGTGGTTTCAGGTCGTTGCCTGGCTTCTGATTGAAAATTATGAAGCAGCAGCTCCATCAACTTGCTGGCCATCGCTTGTTGCTCGCATTGCACGCGACCCGTGAGCGTCACCATGGCAGGTGACACGCGCACCGCCATCTTGACTGCTGCTTCCTGCACTTCCAGCAGCCGCGTGAGCGCCGCCGAGGCCTCGTTCAGCTGCACCTGAACGTTTTGCAGCTTTCATCAAGCACAACGCTGCAGCATGCCTGCAGCGTACGTGGCGGCACGTGTTGGAGGATCTTCAGGTGCGATTCCTCGGCGGCCATGGGTCATCCACGCACGCCATTGAGTGATGAAAATATAAATTTTGTATTATATTGTGTGAGCGGAGGTAAAACTAAATATTACCAAATTTTGGGTGGAGTCGATGATGCACTATCAGAGGTTGCGAGATGGGGGTGTCAGATGATACGGGAGCCGTTGGGGATCTATTGTAACGATGCAATGCCTTGGCGATATCAATACTTGCGCGTGGATGATGGAATGGCTAGTTGCTTCTGATTCCAGGAGTGGAAATTCGCTTTGATCATGTTTCACCGCGTCGGCGCTGCGTGCAATAGATTTCGAGCGAGTTTTCACATACCAGACGCTCCATGCACATTCACCACCACCACGCCATGCTTCATGGCCTGGAGCGTCAGCAATAAGGTTCTCCTCGTGGTTCGAGATAATGCTGCCTGTTCTCGGCTGGTGCTCGCATGGCCGTTGCATGAACTTGTCCACTTCCACCGTTGCACTGACTCATTGTCGAAGTTGTTGCTTTCTTGATTGACATCGATGAGCAAAAATGCAGCTGCACTCGCTGACTGAGAGGTGACGCGCCTCTTGCAATCTGCGCTGAAGGTAAATGACGCCCATGGCGTTGATGGTCGTGACAAGTTGCTGTCGTCGCAGAATCAAGCTCGCTCTTGCGGTTTCGAGTACATTTTCATGAGGATCTTGACCAACGTTCTCATCTTCCGACTCCAGAAGACGCCGTCAGATTCGCCAGTCTTCATCAGTTGTACTATCACTGCTTGACACTACACGCCAGTAGAACCGCGCTGTTTGGCTTTGCTGATCATCGTCTGCAGCTGATGGTGATAACTGGGAAACCAAAACGTCAATCAGATACCGTCCCGCTGCCTCACACCGATCGAGTGACTTATACATTACCCGCTCACTGCTTCTTCGAGTGTTCTGTTGCTCGCACAAGCGGAATGCAATGCTTGCAGCAATCCCTCGTACGGCCTCAGCAAATCGCCGCCTGCGTGCTTCTCACACAGCTTCGTGACGATAGCGATGATTGTGATGATCTTGATGAACGCTGCGCTTACGCGCTCGACCATCAGATTGTGACTGTGCTCTCGAAGCAGACCCAGCACGGGGACAGCGAGCGTCAAGACCTCGCACAGACCAATGATCTGTGCGGCAGGACTCAGCGCCTCCAAAAGTCGAGCGAGGTGAAGACACTCGTCTTCCATCAAGTCTCTGGTCGACAGCGAGGATACAAAGTACTGAAGTCTGAGGCGTGCGCTATAATGCCAGGAGCAATCAACAGAACACGCAGCGTCAGAGCAGTAGTGTCAAGCCTCCATCGACAGCCGAGTGACCCACGCACCAATCGAACCGACGACCGATGAACGGATGGCAACCCTGCAAGCGACGGACCGAGAGGAGGAGGTGATGCATGGCCTTCACAGCCTGCCGAGTGATCTTCCGATAAACCGAGGTTCCAAGGACGGTGGTCAGCTCTGTGCACTGCCGCATGAGCTCCACCAGCTCCAGTGCTTCCTCATTCGCCACGACGGTTGGGGAGATGCTAGCGATTTCCACCAGCAGCGCCAGCTGCTGCTCCAACACTTCGTTTTCCACCACATCCAAACACTTGGTCTGATCGAGGGCCATGGCTTCGTGGATTCTATCTAGACACGCCATCGTTCGTTCACGCAGCGATCGCAACGGATCGCACAAAGCCACAGCCAGTGGGTCGTCAGCACAAGTCACAGCCGCAGCCTCGTTCATCGAGTCGGATCGCTTGCGCTTCGTGGGTGTCCATATCCTCGTTTCCTGCTCGCGGCAGTGGCTGTCGTCCTCCTGCTTTACGCTCTCAGAACCAGCATCCACGTCGTGCGCCGGTGGTTCAACACGCTCCAGTGCGATCGCCCGCACGGGCGTGTGCTCTGTCTGAATCGCTGTCACTGGCAATGACTGCTTCGCTGCGGATTCGTCGTCGTGCGTGTGCTCTGCTGCTGTGTCTATCGGACTGCTGGGTACAGGCTCGTCCTCGATCACGGCATCTGTGCTCAATCCATCGCCAGTCAGCGCGTTTTTGTTTTGATCCTCCAGCACCGATCTTTTGGCTTGTTCCGCGTCATCGCTCGGCCTCCTCTCACTGCCCAGCAGCGCTGCCACGTGGCCATCCATGGCGTGCTGTTGTCGTTGCAGAGCACGCACCAACGGCCACATCGAGCTCATCGACCCACGCGCCGACAGCTTGGCGGCAGCCGTGTGCACCGCCACCACACGCGCCAGCGCCAGCGCCACCTCATTCAACTGCATCTGCACCTTCTCCAGTCTGTCATCAAGCGCAGCACTGCAGGATGCCTGCAGCGTGGTCGGTGGCAGCCGCCGCAGGATCCGCACGTGCACATCGTCGTCGACCGAGTCGCCCGCCGCCACCATTGCTGCCCTTAAAAAATCACCCAGTACTGTACATGGAGGGATAAAATACATTGCGGGATATTGAATATATCTATTTTATTCGAGGTTGGACAGTGGGAAAGGCGTGCCAGAGCAGTCGCCACAGGTCGCGCGTCATGCCCCGACCTGGACGCCGTGGTCTGCGGACGACAATGCGTGGCTCTGTCGGCATCAACAGCGCCATCACTGGCAGCACCAGTTCCAAGGCCATTGGTGGTGGACATGGCTCCTCTCGAGTGTGTGCTGATGGCATGGCCAGCGATGACAAAGCTGCGACTGGCTCCTCAGACGCGCTGCTTGGTCGCCTGCGTCAATGCCTGACCGACATCCAGCGCTTCCAGGACCACAACGACGTGGATATGGCCGACCACGCACAGCGATCGCTGCTGCTGCAGACAGCCCGTGCGTTGCGCAAGATCATGAACGAGGTTGCGGCCGCCAAGGCGCGCAGGCTGACGCGGGGCGAGACCACGGCGCTCGGCAGTGCGCTCGTGCAGCTCACGCATGTGCTCGACAGAGTGACCGACGCGTCTGAATGGATGCCCAGCGACATCCTCACGCGCTTGATCAACGCTGTGGAGAAGATCGAGGCGAAGCAGCGGCCGGCGGCGCCACCGGCGCTGGCTCGCTCTCGGGCGACGCTGCGGCTGCTGCTGCAGCGCTGGTTCCCGGCAGAGTCAGCGAGACCGACGTGTCCACGCAAGATCGAGCTGCGTAGCCAGCAGAACCGCATCCAGAGCGTGCTCCGAGCACTCAGCCAGGGTCAGCAAGCGCAGAAAGCGAACCACGAGTACCCGGCGCGGCTGGTGAGCAACGCGACGCAGTTGCTGCGGCGGATCCAGCGCGACGGGGTGGCCGGGTGGGACGCGTGGACGGACGGGCCCTTCCGCAAGTGCATGCGGCTGTTGTTTGAGATCCACCAGGCTGCCGACGTAGATGACAGCGACGATGGCGCCAAGCGACGACACGCCGTCGTCATCTCTCAATGGAAGCAGCAGTATGCGCGGCCGACTGCGACTGCGTAAGCCGCGCCATTGATTCGTCGCAATAGTTTTGATGCGTGTGGTATGTCGTCAGTACACGATGCTTTGTATTGATGTGGTCGCTTGATGAGCGATCGATAACATCTGCCATTTGCACGAAGCTACAGCCAGTGGAATGAGGATTGGAGAGGGATGCAGCGCTCTGGTCTTGGGGTTGATGACGATGCTTCTCTTCACTACGTCGTTGGCCACCACCGGCATTCGTGGCGCATCAGCATCCCGCAGGCGCATGAGGAGGAAGATGGGAACAAGGTCGCTTTGTTGGCCTGGGCCGCATCACCAGACCAGATCAGCCCTCGTCCACTGACCCAACATAGCCTTCGTTGATTTTTAGTTGGAACAGGAATGCACAGATCGCTGCTGATTGCGGACTCGCCGTCGCTCGTGTCACATCCAAAAGTGACCGAAGACGTGAAGCTGAGTGACCTCCCACGACGTGACTGCAGCATTCAGAGGTGATGCTCAAACCGATTGAAAAGGGCACCGCCAGCGGTGTGAAGGACTCGAAGGCAGTAAGCCATGCATCCAACCACGCGTATCTGCCACCGGATGCTGAAGCAGCTTCGTACAAATCGAAGCTACGGCGTCTTCTTGCTCCAGCAAAGCGATTGATGCTCTTCCATCTGCTCAATGGAGCGCTGGCGGTCACGGCGTTCTGCGCCGTCGGGACAGCCGCATCGCTCAGCGTTTGCTTGATTCCACTGTGTGGCATCGGCTTCGTGATCTTTCAAGCGCTGACTCGACTGGTCGAATGGTTCGCTCGCCTTGACATCACCATCAATAATCTGATCATTCCAGCGCACGAGCCCAAACTCGGGCTGCACCCAAGCATCAGCTGCAGGGCGACCACCGCTGCCGGCACCACCCCGTGGTCGCGCCTTGTGTATGCGTCTCCAGGGAACGTGAAGGCGATGCTATACTTCGCAACGATCAAGTTCGTCGTTGGCTTGCTCAGTTGGTGCTCGCTTGCGCTGCCCATCCATCCGATCATCAACAACACGGGCATGTGGAGCGACCAGGACATGTACTCGGTCAAATACGCAGATCAGCCAGCGCTCTACGTGGTGTTGTTCGTGCTGTCGATCGTTGTGGGCGTCGCTCTCGTTCCTGTCGTGGCATCCGCTTCGCGCAAGGTCACAGAGAGTGCGGTCGGACAGCGCCACACGCGCGCGCCAGTCGCGCCTGTCGACGCAGCATTTGCAGAGCCTGTGGATCAGGTCTCGCCTGGCACCAGCTACAAGAAATGAGGCGCCTGAAGTCGCACACACATCATCAACATGCGCAGGTTTCATTTTTTAAACTTCAATATCCATTTTACACGCCACCACAGTCGTCGAGTCCACGGAACCACGTGGGATGACGACGCCTTGGAGGTGCATCGTGCATCAGTCATGGCACGCGCCACGCAGCAAGGACCGCAGCGCGCGTTCGATCGGCGGTGCATCGGAGTCGTCGCTCATATCGGACACGTTGCTGCAACACTTACGTTATCAACATCTGAACAGGACTCGATCCAACCACAGCGCTTGACGTACCAGTCGCGATTCTCCACTCGCGCTTTTTTCCGCGATCGTTTTCGTCTTCTTCTCTTGTCTGCTGTTGCGCCATCCACGCGACTGGGCTTCGCTCGATCCTCTTGCTCGGCTGCCATAGCTTCGCTGGTGAGCACACATCATCGTCAGACAGTGAATCAGCACCAGCAATGTCCAGCATCTCGCATACACGTACGCGCACGACTGCAACTGCAGTTTTTCCGTCACAACGTGAGCGAGTTGTGCTAATTCAGAGTGCAGTGTCTTGTTCGCCGCCACCTTTTGTAGTGCCGTCAGCAGCATATCCCGCAACTTGCTGGGCACTGCATCGAGAGGACTCGGGCGTTCGCAGTTGTCGTCGATCTCCACGATCTCTTGGAGTCGCTGGCAAAGCGTCGGATACCACCATGGAAAGATCCCAAGTGCCAAATGCACGGCTTCGAGGGTCAGCTCCAGCATGCAGGCGCCAGCTGCAGGTGCTCCCATCATCTCTGGAGACACACGCTTCAACAGCTCGCTACACAACAGCAACAGCGATTAAGAGAGCGTGGTCCCGACTCAGCTGCAGAATCATCAACGCACTCTTTCTGGTACTTGAAGTGCTCGGGGAACACGATAATGATCTCGCGCATGCGGAAGACCAACGACGGTGTCGCCACCTTCGGATGTGCCTCCAGATGCTGCACCACCGTGAACATCGGGTCGACGAAGTGTGGACGCAGCTGAGCTGACCATCGTTCTGGACCGACGCGTCCGCCGCTACGAACGCGCACAGCGCGTTTGTATGTGCCAAGCACGTCGTTGATCCACGACTGGTCCAGCAGCGACTGCATTAGCTGCATTTGGTGCTGCAGGTTGCGCAACAAGTGGACCCACGCGCCGTGGTCGTCGTTGTCGTCGCCGCGTGTACCGGGTGTTTTCTCTCTGAATGGAGCGGCAAGCAACGCCGTAGCTGCAGCCTGTCTAGAAGACCACGAACTTGTCAACAGACAACACACTCGCACAAACCACAGCTCACAGAACACAACGAACCACTCACGTTTCACGCACTCGGCGAAAGTCCGTGGACGGTAGCGACTTCAATATTTCCTGAATCTGTTCACGCAGTTGATGCCCCGGTGGGCACTCTGCCGCCACGTAAGCGACTACCTGCAACAATGCACACAGAACAGCTCGGTGCGGTTTCTGCCGTCGCTCAGACGACAATCTCCGTGTCGTCCAGCTGAGCTGCAGCTCGCTTCCACAAGAGCACAGCTGGACGAGTTGCGTGATGCAATAGACGGCGTCCTCGGCCCACTGCGATAGTCGCGCACAGACAATCCACAACAAATCCAACTGGAGGTTGTCGAACAGCGCTGCACGCATTGTGCTCTGGCCCTTGTCTGACGCTTCAACTCTGGCCGTCGAATGTTCATCTGCGCCAGGCTTCATCCGTACTTGTACCTCTCTACGATCAATCATTACGCGTTTTGGTCTTGTGGGTGATCACAGCAAATCGCACTGATACGCACGAAGAACCGACCGAGAAAGTACGCGTTCGCTCGTCGGTAGACGCTTGAGAACACTGAGTAAACGATCACGACGACACGATCGCTCAGGGCCAGCGTTACCCAGCTTATCCCGAGCAAGGATCTTCAGTGCTTTGGCAAGGCGCTTGCGGCGAGCTCGACAGCTCCAAACTGCATCCACAAGCTCGTGCCGATGCGCGAGGTCCAAGACCTCCTCGACCAATTGCAGAGCGTCCTCGATCCATGAGTGTGACCGCGTCGCCACCGTCGTGCTCAGCTGGAGGCACCTTGCGTCCATCCACAGCGCTAAGGTTTCGCCAGCCGTGTCCGTGCGCTCATCATCGTCATCGTTGTTGCCACTGGGCATCTGTGAGTCGTGAAAGGACGCGGTCCTTCAGCCAGTCCATTGCCCACAAAGATCCACCACTGCACTCAATGCGACTTGCCTCTACCTAGCACTTCGATTAGTGTTTGTTAACGTTCTTGCCCTTGTGCACCTTACGCGTGCCTTGGTTGTTGTTGCCATTCCGAGAAGCGACCTTGGAAACGACACGATGTCGCCGCTTGACCCTGTCTGGCTGCTTCAGTGCTTCAATCAACGCTGCAGCACTGCCCTTGCGTTTTTGCTTCGGTTCGTGGGGCGAAGATGGTTGGATGTCTGATGGCTCGCTTGGTGGTGGCGCGGGGCTCGCTATCTCTGCTTTGATCAGCCGCAATGAGCATCTGCAGTTGGCGAGGTACTCGCTCAGTTTGTTTGACCCCGCGGTGTCCATACTGATCCACACACTCGTTTGTGTCATCTCTAGCAGCGATACGAGAAGCTGTAAGCGCTTGTACCGCTCCGAGACATCCGACACTCGTTCAACCGCCTCAGCCAGCCTAAGCATCGTCGACGCTAACAATGCCGTGTCGTCAGCGCTCATGGTGTGGTGTTGCTGACTAATGATGTCATGGTGCTGTTGCAGCTGCTTGTCGAGCAGTGCGTGGTCTTGGGTGGCTCTCATCTGCTTTAGCTCACGGCTACACCGCGTCAGGGTCTTGCGCACGTGCGGTGAATTTCTGGTCCCTCGAGCGACAATGTGCAGCGACATCCCAGCGGGAACATCCACGTCCATCGTTGCCGACTCGCTGTGTGCTTGTGAAGTCATCGTGTGGCTACCATTGGTCTCGATGGAGCCACACACTTGGCGCTCGTCGGTGTTTGCTGGTTCTCTGCAGCATTGCCACTGTGAATCAGCACAATGTCGTGCGCGTAATGACCACCACACACAACACAATCAGACGTACATTGCACCACCCGATGTCGGTAGGCATGCCTTGACGCGCTGCACCGCGTGAACGAGGTCTGGGCATTCGGGTTTCTTCTCCAGCGCCATTTCTAATCGCTTGGCCAGCGGCTCGTGCATTGGAGTCGGCAACGCACGCAACGGGTTCGGAAGGGCTTTCCTTGAGGCGACGTCGACTTCTGTCAGAAGTTCCTCCAAGCACTTGAGGACGGCACACGACCAGTCCCGTGCCCGGCAGCTACCTTCACGGACCACTGTCCACACCAGTTCTTGTACACGCATGGTTCGGTCTGGTCGTGATAAGTTTGTTGGTGACAGTTGATGCAGTAATTCTCTGCACACTCAACGCTCACATCAGCATGTAGCGCGACTGCCAAACCATTGGCGCACTCACGTCTTCTCGTTGCAGAAACGATCGTCGAGAAAGACTTGCGTGACGAGATTCCGCAGGTGGTCCCAGACGGGGTCGTTCGTCCTGCCGTCCTCGGTTTGGCGCTTCAATTCGATAATGACTGCTGTCATGGGCAAAGCGAGTCGGTGGCCGTGGTCACGAGGGATCGAGGTATTGTCATCATGCTGACTAGGTGAAGGCAGTGACACGATCCGTTCGTAGCAACGCAGGACGTCGCTGACCCACGAACGGGGTTGCAGCAACGATATGAGATTCATCTGCGCGCACAGCGTCGCCATCACCTGATCTCGCCGTTGTGTCTTCACCTCGAGCCGAGGACATTTCAGACACACGACCAAGGCTTCCGTGTCCTTCGAGTTGCTAGGTTTGATGTGTGTCACCATCGTAGCCAGCTTCCTATCCAAGCAACCGCCAAGTGAGGGACCAGCTGTGTCAATCCAACCGACGTCACAGTTCGCACCGCTTGAGTTCTTGCCACGCGACCGCATCCGGCATCTTGGCCGCCATTTGGCGAATCCGATCCTGCAGCAAGCTTCGCTCATGCATGTCTGTAGTTCCCAGCATCGCTACTTGCAACGCGCTGGTGACAAAGCCCTCCTCATGCTTGAACGCGCTCTGCTTCAGCCGCTCGGGACAGTCGAGCAGCACCCCGATGTCGACGATCTGCTCCAGGCAGCGGAGCACGTCCTCAGCCCACGACGGCAGCTTCATATGCGCGCTCCAGACCAGATCTTGGCACAGATTCGTCAGCAACACGCTCCACAGCTTGGAATGCAGTGGCTCCGACTCGGCAGACTCCGCCGTGGTCGCTGCGACGCCATTGTCACTGGCAGCGTCCTCTGCCGGTGTCGCCGTGCCTGCATCCGACTGCTCTGTGGCTCTGTCTTCCTCAGACTCAGCTGTGAGTCTCATCAGGACGTGGCGCAGTCGCGTGTCGATGGCGTCGATGGCGTCGATGGCGTCCATCTGCGCCCCAGACGAGCGGTGACACGACAGCGTGAGGCGGACGACGGCGCTCTGCACATCAATCGCCCGCGCCATCGCGGCTGCGCACTGCTCCACTGCATGCTGAACGTCTCTGAGCTCGCATGCGAACGCGTGGCTGCAGTTGCGGCGCAGGGCGTCGTCGCCGACCTTGGTCAGAAGGCGCTTGAAGCCGTTCGCCATCCGATGACCTTTCATTCCTCAGCCAGCAATATACTGAAACCCGATGCAATTATGGACATTATTGCTCGGAGGTGACCCAATCCAAAATCAGCAACGTCGTTATTTTGGGAAGTGGAGCCATGTTCGTTGCGCTCAGACGCGTTGTGCATCTGAGCGCATCCAGCACAGCGATCGATCCATTTGCTCACTCACGCGTAGCCCCGCCACGGCTCAATGGTGCCACTGCGCATTGCGACGCGTACAGTCACGCGCTTCTGTCTCCACCTGCCAGCACGCCTGCCCACGCCATGGATCACCACCCGCTCATCACGGGGCAGGTCTCTCCGAGGCGAACGTGCGCGCAGCACGCCAAGAACCGCGTTCGCAAGCGCTGGACAGTACCACCCAAGCATCGTTCGACTGAGCAAGACCAAGCTGAGCGCTATCTCGTCACGGTTTACGTCGGTCACAACCGCTACTGGACGCTACGAACTGTGGGCTTCAGTCGCTGGTATCTCTTCGTGGCGTCCTTCCTCATCCAGTTCTGCCTCGGCTCGCTCTACTCGTGGTCGGTCTTCAACAAGCCCATTGACAACCTTGTGTTCGGAGATGTCAATGCCCAGAAGGCTGTGAACGCGTTCTACACGGCTGTGGGGACATTCGGCACGACCACGGCCATCATGGGGCCATGGGTTGAGCGGAATGGTCCACGCAAGGGCATGTTGCTGGGGACGACTGTCATGCTTGTTGGTCATCTCATTGCAGCGCTGTCCCTGCATTTCAAGGCCATCACTGGTGTCTACTTGGGCTATGGTGTTCTCTGTGGCTTTGGTATGGGCCTGTGCTACATCTCGCCCGTGTCGACGCTGCAGAAGTGGTTTCCTGATTGCCGGGGCACTGCTGCAGGTTTCGCTGTGGGTGGCTAAGGTCTATCTCCCCACCATCAAAGCAGTCGGTTTGGCCGGCACGTTTGCTGTGCTTGGCTGCGCCATGGCCACCATCATGTACGTTTGCGCTGTCGTCTTGAGGGTTCCTCCAGAGAGCTTCAGCGTCGGCGGGATCAACGTCCACGGGGAACGCGTCGGTCCCTCTGCGGCTGACGACGAGTCAGCAGCTCACGACGCGCTCGTGGACAAGCCCGTCGAAGCCGTTCCTCGTCTAACACTTCTGCAAGCCATCCAGACACCGGATTTCGCCGCGATCTACGTCGTGTTCTTCGCCAACCAATTGTTCGGGCTCATGGTGCTATCCAAGCTCTCAGGCCTCTGCATGGACCTGTTCGACAAGACACCAGCCGAGGGCGCCAACATCGTCGCACTCAACGGCATCTTCAACTGCTTCGGGCGCCTTGTGCTACCTGTCATCTCGGACGGCATTGTGCGCTGCTTCAAGCTCGAGCCTGCGTTCGGCCGCAAGCTTGTCTACTTCTACACACTTTCGAGCCAAGTGGTGATCGTCGGTACCATGCCCTACCTCATCCGCAACCATCACTACGGTTGGTTCGTGACCGAGGTGTTCGTGCTCACTATCTCGTACGGTGGCGCAGTGGGTGTCCTGCCGTGCTTCTTGACAGACATGTTCGGTGCCTACAAAGTCGGCGCAATGCACGGCATCGTGCTCACAGCTTGGTCATCGGCGGTGTGGCCGGCGGCATCAGCTTCAATGCCGCCTTCCACAGCTACATTGCGTCGGGCGTGACGCCAGCAGAGGCGTACATCGCCATTTTCCACAAGATCTACGTCGTCATTCTTGTCGGCTTCATCGTCATCTTTTTCGTGCGCACCAGCCCACGCGATCGCTTTGCTTCAGGCTACCAGTACAGCATCTGCAACAAGCCTGTGATTCAGATTGCGCCGCGAAGAAGCCACCATTACGGCCTGACGACCAAGCCAGACAGCCAGAACGGCATTGAGCTCTGCGGGTCAAGTGACACAGCGGATCATACAGTCTAACAAGGACGTGGTGCACTCCCAGCGAGCGTGGTTACTGCTCATTAGATTACCATAGACATATGTTGATTGATCAATCCCTCTTCTCTCTCTCCGTGGTTTTGCTCGCTCAGATCTGGCCTTCGTTTGCAGCAGCGCCACTCAACGTTGTTGCGTTCTGGTTGCCTCCGATCTGGATCACCGGTTTGTTGTAGACACTGTACTGATAGCCCAGAGCAAGGCGATCGCGTGGGTTGGTGCGCACCAGCAGCATGAAGACGAAGCCAACAATCAGCACGATGACAACCATGTGCATGATCGAGATGTACGCGTCGGCCGCCAACATGCCTGAATGCACGAAGTGTCTGAAGGTACCCTTCATTCCGATGCCACCTGCCACAGCGCCGATAGACCAAGCTGTGAGGATCAGGCCGTGCATGGCGCCGATGTTGTAGGCACCAAACATATCGGTGAGGAAGCACGGGATGGAGCCGAAGCCGCCGGCGTACGTGATGGTAAGGAAGAAAATGTCGACGAGGAACCAGTCGTAGAGCTTGTTGCGGATGATATACGGCAGCGTCTGCGTGATCATAGTCTGTGCTGCCAGCGTGAAGCCGAAGATGAGCTTGCGGCCGAACGCTGGTTCGAGCTTGAAGCACCAAATCGCGGCGTCAGAGATGGCCGGCAGCACCAGGCGACCGCAGCAGTTGAAGACACCGTTGATGGCCACGATATTGGCACCGACAGCCGGAGATTTGCCAAACAGATCCATGCACAGACCCGAGAGCTTGGACAGCATGATGAGGCGGAAGAGCGAAGAGCTGGTTAGTGAAGAACATGACGGACAAGCACGCAAAGTCTGGCATCAGAATGCACTCGACGAGCGTCATGTGCTTGATGGGATGGCGGACGACATCAGCACCTCTGAGAATCAATGCTTGTTCCTGTCTCGAGTGACATCTGCGCTTTCCGCTGTGCATGATTACTTGTGAAATTTGATATATTCACTAAGCACTGGCGCAGTAGCAGACTGGTGTCAACACACACACACACGACAATGGATTTGAATACTTAAGTACTTGAACGCGACTGCTGCGCCTGGGTTCGCTATGATGGGACGCCGCCGCTTTGAAGATTCCTTCCTTCAATCGTAGAGCAGCGAGCGCCAGAGCCAATGGACGATGCTGTTGACAAAGTCGGTGATGACGCGGCGCTGTGGGAATGTGAGCTTCTGGTTCCGCGGCTCCTCACGATGGCAGATCTCGATGAGCACTCGACCGTGGCTGAGCTGGTCGATGGACGGCTCTCCGTCGCTGGCAATACCAGGCTTGAACGTCAGGTGGATCATGAGGTCGCGCGCCTTCGGACACAGCAGCAGTAGATGACACGCTTCTTCGCCGTTAAACTGGTACTCGCGCACTTGGTCCACGTACACGTCGCGAATGCGGAACACCAGCTCCTGCCACGGCACGCCTGGCACGGTCAATAGCTCCGATAGCGATGGATCCATCGTCTCGAGAGACGTGCACACCGACAAGCGGAGGCACTCTTCGAGCTGCTGCGGTCCCACTTCGACATGGAAATGTTCAGCAGGGAGGTCGAGCAGCGATGCGACTTCCTTGGCCAAACCGCGACTGTCTGCGTAGAGCAAGCGCGACCACAGCAGATCGCGCTCGTAGTGGTCGGCGGCCACGCGGAACAGCTCCTGCACGAACAGTTCAGCCTCCATCAGCGCTCGTTCCACAGGCAGCACTCCGTTGCCGATGCCCAACGATGACGGCGTGCTCTTGAGCAAGATCAGTCGGATCGAGTTGTTGCGCTTCGTCTCGCGGCTAGGAATGGCCAATGACGACGTCGGCGACAACGATTGCATTGTAATCAGCAACGAGTAACCGGTGTCCTCCTTGCGCTTGGCAGCCGATCCGCTTTGAAGCGGATTCAATCGGTTGAAGAAACGACCGGTCGGCGAGTGCGTCACCAGCGTGTCTGGTGTGCCATATTGCATGATGTCCAGCACTTCGTATCGTGCTGCATGCGCTGCGATATATCGCAGCAGGATCTTCATGAGAATCGACTCGGCGCAGTTGGAATGCAAGTGACATGGCGGCAGATCCACCACCGCCGTCCGCAGCACGCAATCCCTCTGCTGCATGCTATCTGGCCCACTTGCTCCCGTCTTACCTTCTGGAATGGGAGGCTCAGGGAACGAGTACAGAAAGCACCGCACGCCCTTGATCATGTTCTGGAACGTGCGCTGGTTGGCATTAGCTGCTTCGCTAGTGAGAGGACGGTGACTGGTTGCACGCATCTTGTCGAGCTCCGACCACGTTCTGAGGTAGCGCTGGAAGAACCGGATGTTGAAGTCGTAAATGATCATGCGGCTGCGCAGCGTTCGGTCCAGCCATTCGCGAATTTCTGTGACAACTTGACCACCTACGTCCTCTTCAGATGCCTGTTGCCGGTGAACCAATCCGCTCTGGAACCCAACGTTGTGCTGGTGAAGATCTCGCTCACTCACGAGCACGACCTTGATGAGCACGCCGTGATGGTCGCACTTGAGCTTGAGCACGAGAAGCAACTTCTTTGCTGCCATAGCCGCCTTCCATCCGCGCGATGGGCCCAACGAGTTGCCAGAGAAGCAAAAGTACTCGGTGAAGCTCTCATCTTCAGCTGCGACCGTGTCCATGGCTGTCAATTTGGTGCTGTCGTGAGACGACTCCGAGAATCGGTTTGACAGGCGTCTGCCGAGGTCTGCAGCAACGATCTGGATATGTCGGAACCCGAGAGAGCGGAGATGAACTGCGTACCGCTCGTAGAACTCGTGGGCAACCTCCAGTCGCTGGTGAAAGATGTTCTTCATGATCTGCTTTTTCATCTCACGCACGGCATCACCTTCCTTCCCGCACATTCCTTGAATCGTGTGTTCGATGTAGAGGCGAGCGATGGAGAAATCGTTGCCCAGAAAGACGAACTCTTTCTTGTACGACAACAGGTTGACCAAATCCATGGAAGCCTTCAGACTTTCCAGCATGGCTTCGCGAGCCCCTTCTTCGAGATATTCCTCTTCCAGTTTCACCACTTCCCATCGCTCGATGAACGCAATACGATAGCGCTGGTATCGCAGCGTATGGCCAGCTTTGATGATTTGGTCAATGACATCCAGTGAAACCGGTTCGTCAGCCTCTTCATTGGGCGACACTGCTGTCAGGCGGTTGAACAAGTTGACGCACACGGCGTGACACGTCGACTTGGACTCGTATTTGTTCCAGCGCGCTTGGTATTTCTCGGTGAAGTGCTTGAGCGGATTGAGTCTGACCGACATCCGGGCGTTCGCAGACTGCGGAGTTTCTTTTGAGTCTAATCGCGCTGGGGAGCATTCGTTGTACAGGAAGCGGGGACTCCACGAATTTTCCAGTTGCTGACGCCAAGTAGAGTTGGATGCAAGAGATTGCAACGAGGACGCTGAAGACACTGCTGTTGGTCGTCCTTGGGAGCCAGAAAACCCAGTGCCAATGTGACCAACCGGAGATTGGAGCGGCGATGTTGGGTCGCGTAGCGACGTATTGCTCGATTTCTTGCCGGTACGACGCAAGTCACTAGCATCAAGGTGTCGGCCGGAGTCTCCAGAACTCGAACGAGACATGCTTCCAGTACCACCACCAGCGCCAACAAGAGAGCTAGACGATGACGAGGCGGCCAACGTCGGCTTCGAGCCCTCCGCTTTCTGTGTCGAATCTGTTGACGGGTTCTTAGTCATAGCTGGTATTGGCATATCCCATGGTGCGACCGTGTCGCCAGGCCTGCCGTTGCCGTTTGCGTTCGATTGAGAGGACGAAATACCAGGCCCCATGCGCTGCGGCAACCCGCCACCACGCGCCCTTGCGCGTGCAGCCAAGAGCGCATTCGCTGCGCTGGCATTATTGCGCAGTCGCGAGGCCATCGCTAATCCTCCCCCACCAGGGCCAATTCCTGCTCCACCACCTGGAGTGAACACGTTTGATCCCGACGGTCGCTTCGTTGGAGATGGCACAACGATGTCAGACTTGCTTGATGCCAGAGCCATCGCTCGGCTGCTGACCCCCTTAAGCAGTGGAGCTGTTGGGTCTCCATGAGCCGTACGCTGCGTCGAGCTTTGTGATGCGTCACGAGATAGGTCTGGCGGTACACCTTGCGTTGTTGTGGCTGCCCCGTGGAGGCTCACATTACTTCTTGCTCGTGGACGTCCGTGGTCTGCGCCATCTAAGGCAACCGTGTTTGCTTCGCGTAGATACTTGGCAAGCGCCGTGCCATGAATTGCTCGAAGGTGCGCGCTGTCCAGCGCCTTGGGCAGCATCGGATTATCGCACAGAATCGGAATGAATGGACGCCAAAAATCGACGAAGCGAACGGATGAGTCCTTCGAGGGCGCGTATGCCATTTTGCCGAGCGTGTTCCCCGTGCTTCGAAGCAAGTCGCGAGGCTGAATGACGTGGCAGCCAGCGGGCGATGCGGCCGTCAACCCACTCTTCTCCATCAACAGACTTCGCAGGAAGCTATCGCGCATTCGTGACCAAGTGAGGATTCGTGCGACGTGAACCAAAATTGTATCCACAAATCCCGCACTCATGTTGTAGCCGTACATCACAAACCCACCGCTTGTTGACACCTCCATCGCGTAGTAAAATGAACGCCGAAGCGACACATCGGTGGAATGCAAACTCTCACCACCAACAACAACAGGCACTGCGGTGGAGCTGCTCTGATGAAGCTGGAGTTCTGGCTCCGAGAATTCCTTCGCTGTTGAGTGCTGGTTTGCTTGAGCCAATTGGGGAGGCAGACTGTCGTGCATCGAGAAGGACGAGCCAAGTGAGAACTTGGAGAGAGACTCGAGATCCGACAGATCTGATTGGATGGAGTCCGAATGAGCCAGTGGACTTCCAGGCACCGGAAACTTCTCGTCGCACGGCGATCGGGACGCTTCCAACCGACACACAATCTTGTATTGCTCGTCTCCTCGGTTTCGATTTGTCCTTGGCTCTTCACATTCCAAAAACTCGAGCGACGTTCCTGATTTCAGGAACGTTTGCGGTCGTAGGTGGACTGGGACGCACTGCAGCATCGAGCACAGCTGCTTCACGACGTTTTCAATGTCCCAAGGGGCGATTCCAACGCCAGACTCGAGCTTCGTCACTGTCACAGCGGATAGCTTCTGGGATTCGTCCAGCAACTTCCACAAGTGTTTCACATCTTCATTCAGCTTTTCTCGCTTTATGCAGGCCTTCGGTTGTTCCGCACATTCTTCGCCTTCCGTTTGCTGCTGAGAGTGATCGTCACACGCGGCTGAAAGTGTTTTTTGTCGCATCTCGTGAAGCGATCGTTCCACAGCGTAGTCGTAGACACATTCCTCCAAAGAGCTTTCAAGTACCTGAACAAGCTCTCCGCTGTTGATGGTTCCGCGTGTCCACACACTAAAACGGACAGTGAAGCGCGTGGAGTCGCCGCCTGAGCTTGGTTCACGGAAGTGAGGCAAGTCCAGCAGTGTCTTTGTCTCTGTCTGGCCTCGATGACTTCCGACTTCGACGCGCAACAGCGCGAGTCCTTTTCCAACGCGTGACATGAATCCTGGAGACAACCGAAGTTCCGGGTTCAAGTTCAAAACAAAAGACAGCGGCTCGCACACACGTTCATCCTGCGCTGTCACTTTCGCTGCTGCGCTGTCATCAAGCGTCTTGACTTCACCTGTGAAGGCTACAGGCGATATTAGCGTCACGTCATTCGGGAACGGTAGCGTCGGCTTGTGTCCGAACATTACTGGATGTATCATCGTCGGATCAAACTGAGGCACCTCGCTCTCTCGATCTGGAGCAACAGGCGTCGCTATTAACTGACTTCCTCGTGCACTTCTGCTGATGTTCCCAACGCTATCCCTTTGCGAACGAGTCAACCCAGAATTCACCAGCAGACGAATGTAGGGCGATAGACAAAGCGTTTGACTGAGGAAGCGAAGCAAAAGATGTGGATCTTGTAGGGACGGAGGCAATTCATACTCTGCTGTGTGGGCAGGTTTCGATCCAGTGGGGCACACGAATAGCATGTCTGACGGTCCCAGCTGGAACTTGGAGTTACGCGCCAGCAGCTTCATCAAGATCAGTTGCGTAGCTTCATCCAGTTTCCGTTCCAGCAATCGACACAGCTCGTGAGTGACTTCTTCACCAGCATCACACACGCCGAAAACTTCGAGCAAAATGCCAACGGTTCCCGTCACGTTGGAATTTGATGGTGGTGCTGACGTCGAGCCGCTGTTCATTCGACTGAGCCTTCGGCGTTCCTGTCGGACGGGCTCGGATGCGACATTGCTGATACTGATCTTCATGTAAAAGACATGTCCACCACGATCGCGATATACAAAAATGTGGCGTCGATTGTGGACTTGGAACTGCTCCAGTGCTGATGTACAGAGCATATTCAACGCGATGTTGGGCGCCAAACGCTCGTGCAGCTTGAAGAATGCCGAGTACTTGAGATCGCACTGGAACTGGCCAGGCCAGAAGAACGACGCATTCTTTTCTTCTTTCTGGTCAAACGATGACGTTGGTTCACGACGCCGTGGAGAGCGAGGACTGACTTGCTGGGACGTAGTTGGAATGAGCAAACCAGTACAGGTTCTAGTTTCGTGGAGCTGTAGCAACAACAAAAACTGATTAACCTTCTTGCACGTCGCCGTGACAGTGAGGTGCATCCGTGTCAGGATTCCAAGGCGATCAAAGTCCCTTGATGGAGTGGTCAAGCGATCAGGATGATGCAGATACAGGCAAACAGCGTCGCTCTCGACCACGAAGAAAGCCCAAAATGGAATCTTGGTTACGTGGACATCTGGGCTTGCTTCGTCTGAAGATCGGTCCACGACAAAATACAGCCCATTGCACTCGTGAAGGCAAACATGCCCACTGGTTCCAAACTCGGCCTTGAACAATTTCACTGGATCGATGGTCGTGTCGTGTCCGCTTGTGACGAATCGAAGCGGATAGCGCACTTTAGTCAATGAGTTCGAAGGCAAGTCTTGGAACAACTTCTGAACCAAGCTGGCGACTGGAGATGTGATCTTGTTTGCCGCTCGAAGGATTGCCAAAACTTCGACGCTGCACCATTCTTTGATCTCTTTGCGAAGTTGCTTCAGTACCTGGCGCTGAAACAATGGCAGAGTCGAAAAGATGTGAGCGCGAGATGGAGCTGAAGATTGCTTGGCGTCGTCCAAATCAAACGGGACATGCGGACTCAGTCCTGAGGATCGCTCAAAGAGTTGCTCGCTTGGAAGAGTCAGAATCACCAGACGAAGTGCAACCCTGACTTGATTGGACTTTTCCAGCGACTCAGCAACTTGCGTGATATCCGATTCTTTGGTCGCCTTCGAAGCCAGGAACAATCCAGCACTCGCGTCGAAGTCCTCAGGACGAATGTCAGTCAACGAATGCGTCAGCTTGGACTGGTTACGTGCCATCAGATCTCGCCGCATGTCCAGAACAGATTTGCTGCCCAGAGTGCGTTGGGCGATCCCTGTTGCTGACTGGCGATCACCTGGTCGACCTATTTCGTTGCACTCGAAACGGAAAAAGAATGGTGCCGAGAAGCTCGATGTCGCCACAGCCACTTCCTTGTTGAACTCGGCATCTTCTTCAACGCTTTGTGGTGGCTCGATGTTGTTCATGTCGCCAGACGTAATAACCGGTGGTGGTCTGTTATGAATAGTGTTCCGTCTCCCTCCAGCGGGGAGAGGAGGCAACTCTGGGAGACTGGAACTTGCTCCTTGCTGTAGGGGTGATGCGATTGTGACGGACTTCACCAGCGACGGCTTTTCTGTCGTTGATAGAGCCGCCGATTCGTCCTGTGCTAGTGTCGGGTCTTCACCTCCAGCTGGTTTGTCGCCGTCAACAGGACTTTGAGATTGTGCACCGTCGACTACTTCGTCCTCCATCACAAAATGTTCGTAGTCGGTGTCTGCCATGTCATCTTGAAGTGTTGCACTTTCGTTTCCGAAGTAATAGTAATACTTGGTGCCATCAATAGGTGAGAACACCTTCGTTAGAATTCCTTCAAACGACGAATCCAGCTTTTTCTTCAGCTTTTCTCGATGATCATGGGCTTGATTTGATCCAACCAGCGCTTGCTGCAGGTCGCGATTTACGACGGCGACCTGGATCATACGATAAAGCAACGAAATGTCCAAGTCCACTGGCACTTCGATACAACTGGAGAGAGCTTGAATCAGATCGCTCTGGCGCACGAGAGAGCCCTCACGAAGCGCGATATAGACACCACGCGAAAAATTGTGTTCGTGAGCACGCTTGATTTTCTTCCTGAACTGCCTGGAGGCCGTCGTTTTTGCAATGTCCGAAGAGGACGGTGCCAGCGAGTCTTTCCGTTGGATTGGGCCGGTCAACTTCTTGCGTCCAGATTTGCCCGACCCATTACCGGCATCTTCGCTCGGCTTCGATTCCGGACTGCAGAAAAACAACTGCTTCAGCATCGCACGCGACGGGTCCCCTGGGGGAGTGCTCGTATTTTCGGCAATCTCGTTCGTCAACTGAGATAACGAGCATTCGTAAAACGCGATCTGGAAAAAACCTGCACCTGCACTTCCGTTTGCTTCCTCCAGCAGCAAGTGAACGTCGCATCCGAACTCGGTTTGCTTGCTAAAGTCAGCACATAACGCATGATCTTCTGGCGAAGATGCCAATCGAAGTTGTTGGAAATCTGGTCCGTACGTGGGCTTTTCGTCGCGAGATCCCTGGAAGTGGCCCATTCGCCAAGACTTGTAGCCTTCGCGGAAGCTGAGGCGTCTTTCTTGATACAAAACGATATCATCGGTAGAAACCGACATACGAAGAACTGGCGCTGCTGTGTCCGTCGACAGATCGTGTTTACTGGATGTGCCGTCATCCGGCCACGTCAAACGGTCTGAAATATGTGTCGGTGTTAAGCTTTTGGACGGTATCTGCGCCCCACCCGCGTCTTTTTCTCCGACCTTGCGGCGAACTTGGATGCTTTCGAGCGACGGTAGGAACGCTAGCATAATAGTGCTGCTGTTGAGGAGCTTGGCAAAGCACTTTCCTTTGCTGAGCGAACACAGCGGCATGCTGGTCTTGGCCATCCTAACACAATGCTTCAGCCACAATGGCATCTGACTGTTCACACCCGAGTGAACGTGGTCGTCGCGGATGCTTCGTCGAAGTTTTGCTTCGCATCCCAAAGTCTCTTCTCCCTCGAAATCCGTCCACGAAACTTCACAATCGCTGAGTCCTCGGACTGTGCTCTCAAGCATGGAATACAGGTGCTCGTTCGCCTGCGACACCTTCGGTTGCCTCTTTGTTGAGCTCTCGGACGTGCGCTGACCGATAGCATCGGATGAGCTGTCATTTTCCAGGTACATCAGGTAGTGCTCTGCCGCTCTCTTGGAAATCCCCAGTAGTCGCTCGGTACTAAACGGTGGGAGAATCACACCTTTGCTGGCTTCTTCGCGTCGCTCCACGCGCCACGCGGAGCCTACAACGCTGTTGCCAGCTTGAGCTAGTGGCTCGACGTTGTCCCGCAAACTCATAATACTGTCAAAGGTGAACAAGCATGACAAGAAGTGGCGGTCGCAGTCAAAGATGTAGCTACGGATGAGCTGAAGAAGATCATTTTCGCCGAGATACATCGAGGCGTGCGGGTCCAAGCGGTCATCTTCCAGTTCCATCGACCGTCTCTCATGCTCCAGTGGGCTTGTGTCGTGGCCCTCACTTTTGGACGAGTTGTTGTCACCGTGAACGATGTTGCTTTCTGCTTCTTCAAGTGGAACGTCGTGACCAACGGCGTGCTTGAGACCCCAATGAAACTTGTCCTTCTTGTCCGCATTCGCTGACAGTCGTCTCTTGACCACGCCATGTTGAGGCTCCATCCAGAACGAAGTCAGCAAACACGTGTCTGATACACGGCGCATAGCGTATTGAACCAGCGAAGCCTTGAGGTGCCCATTCTCATCCTCCATGAGAATCTCCCGACCAAACACCACACTCTGGATCTGCGAGCTGTGCTCTTCTTCATCGCTAAACGTCCAATCCAAGACCCAGAACCCTGCCGCAATCCTTGATTCATGCAGTCGCTTCATCACGCTCACCAGTGCGTCAGCGTTCGAGATGCGCCATTTCCAGTTCGAGTGCCACATGTACGCCCCGAACACACTGCGCAGCTCCAGCTCGCTGCCACCACAGCACGAAGCAATGGTGCGCATCCCTCGGTTCACGTCGTGGCTGTGGTTGTCGTCATCTTCACACTCATGGAGCATCAAAGTGTCGTGTGTGACCATCAACCTGCCAATGAGTCGATGGCACAGCACGACCGACTTCGAAACCTTCGTTGGTGATGGTACAGCGACTGACGGTGACGGTGGAATGTCGTTCAATCCAGCAATGAGCGCAGTCTTGAGGTCGTCCAAAGCCTGCTTCCGCGTCATCGAGGTCGTTGAGAAGAACGCTACGTGAATAGCACACAGCGCTTTGCTTCGGCCTTCAACTCGCACAAAACACAACGATGTGCGTTGGTTCGCATCGTCAACAAAGCCAGCGTGGCTGGTTGACGAACTCGCGCTGGACTGCATTGCGATGGATTGGCGCTGTTTCCGCCGACTTGCTCCGCTCATTCCTGAGTTCGAGGACGCCATGTTCTGCGACACGTTGCTGAGCTTTCCCTGCAGCAACATTTTGTCAGGAGAGGACAGAAACTTGAGATATAGGTCCTTCGCCAAGCGCTGGGTCGACCACTTGCTCAAGGTACTCGCCAGACGGTCCGCAATCCGATCGACGCCGTTGAGAACGAGTGCATTTCCACCGAGAAAACTTCGCATGTTAGCTGACACTCCGATCGAGCGCGAGTAACTCATGGCGTTGCTAGGTCCCACGGAGCTATTGTCGTCGCAACGATACACCACGTCTGTGAACGATTCGTTCTGGATAACACATAACAGTTCGAAGCGCTCGACGAAGAACCAGCGATGCCACAGCACCGGCGACAGCTCTCCAATGATGCTGAAGACCGGGTGAGACGAGCTCTGTCGGCGTGACGAGTTCATCACGTTGGATGAAGAGCCTCCGTTGTGGCCAAAGCCGTCGGTCACTGACGTCGACGCAGTGGCCGTCATCAAATGGAGCAACACACGGTCTACGTCTTGAACGTTCCGAATAAACTCGTGCAGGAAGATCGGAGCTCCATATCCGCACGGATGAGACAGCGACGCCGTCATCGCAGGGTTGCCTGGGTTTGTCTGGACGGACTCTTCAAACGCTCGGAGAAACTCGGAATGCGCCAAAATGTTCATCTTGACGTACCACTCGTTGAGCTTGGTGGACATTTGGGGCTTCCGTGCCTGGAACGATGCGTTCAGCGCCTTGCTGCTCTGAGAGCTGTTGCGACGCGAGCCATGCGTGCGCTCACGCGTGGTTGACACGACGTACTCGAGCCAGACGTTCTGCTTCCACTGCAGCAAAAACACAATCAGCACCTTTGACGTCACGGTCTCGGACTCTCTGGACTCGATGCTTGGGCGAGGTGACACGACCGGTCGGTTTGCTGTGTCCCTCGTGACGTATTCGCTCGTGTGGATCTTGTTGATGATGAAGCCCTCGCGAATGCGTGCTTCGACAATGCGATCCACTTCGGCCACGATGCGATACTCGTGCACTTTTTCTCTCCAGATGCGATAAGGACGCATCGGCATCACGCCGCGACCGCCGATGTTGCAGCACGCGATCTCTTCCAGCTTGAGCACAGGGATGGAAACGCCGTGGACGCTCGACGTACGAACGTAGCAGGCCGATTGAAGTGCATTCATGACGTAAACTGGCGAGCGCTCGGGTTCCCCCATGCAGACGTCGCGTAAGGACCAGTAGTCCCAAACGCTGCCGCCGCTTGAGTCGGCAATGAACTGCAGCAAGTCGACGTCAGGCACGAAGCCAAACGACGCGTTGGGCTCGTTGCCGCCACCAATGCGAAGGAAATGGCACTGCACGTCGTGACGAATGAGCTGCATCAGCAGGTTGTCGTACGAGTACGCATCAAACAGCTCAACGACACCGTCAGTCACGAGCACGAGTACTGGGGCAGCGTCCTGAGGCAGCGAGTTGAGCGCAAACACGGCGTTCTGGAGAATCCAGGCCAGCGACGCACGTCTGTCTTCTGCGTATGGCTGGTCCATGAAGGCGGTCTCTTGGGCCTTGGCTGCCCAGTCGTCCTCAATCAGCTGGATCCGCTGCCGGATCGTTTGCAGCAACGTCGACGCGTTCTGTGCCGTTAGGATGAATCCCTGTATGAGCACACAGAGCGACTGCACTAGCGCGCCCTGCACCATAACGGACACGTGGATCTCAGGCTTGAGTGGGTGGTTTCCGAGCTCCATCTTGCACAGCAATCCCCACACAAACAGCTACAACCGCAGCACGATGAGTGACAGAACCCGCCACACGCTACATCAGATGCCAGTCACGCACCTCAACAGACTCGTACAGCAAGTCCAGAAACAGCTTGCCCGTCGCTGGATCGATCGACAGCGTCGACGGCGACGCGTCCAGGCAGATCACGCACCGATACTTCTTGTACACGGCTGCCACGCGCGACGCCAACGTCAGCACCGAGCCCGTGGCGTCGGCAGCGCGCACCACCGCGTCGTTCTGTGTGTTCTCTTTCCCATCATCTTCATCGTTGTCATCGTCATCATCGTCCTCGAACGCGATGGCCGCGACGCTCATGTGGTCGTCCAGGTTGAGCGCCTTGGCGTCGAGCGCGTCGGGCTCTTCTTTGGCGTCATCGCCTGCTTCCGACGCGTCTTCGTCGCGCTCTTCCCGCGCGTAGATCGGCAGCTGCTGCGCCAGTTGCTGGAAGTGCCACAGCGACAGACTCGTGCGGTCGAGCGAGCTGATGTTGGAGCCCAGCAGCACGACCTCGCGCACCTTCCGGCTGGATTGGGGGCCTCGTGCGGCGTCCACCATGGCCGAACGCACGCGCCGACCGACTCACAGGCGGATGAAGCCAAGCACGTCTCTCTACGCTGCTCGCACGCGCTCGTGTCCACTCGCCAGACTTCCTACTGGCGTCGTCGCCAGCGTCTACGACAGCGTCTTGACGCGATCCTGGTGCTGCCGCATGCGCTGCGGTGATTGAGGACATCTGACTTCACTGTAGAGACTCGATAAGGTACGATTGACACGACCCGATTAGAGAGCCGTGGCCGCGCGGGCACTCGTGTTAAGTGCGATTCCAGACGGCGTTGGGCATGGCCACGATGGCCTGGATGTGTTCGGCCGCATCCTGTCGCGGGTGGCCAAGGACGAGCTGACGAGCCAATGCAGCGCCGTGGTCGCCAAGGAATGCAAGCGCATGCAGCGGCGCGTCGTGCAGGCCAAGGCGGCGCTGCAACGAGTGCGGGACGTGCAGGCGGCCGCGCAACGGTTGGAGGTGACGCCGGTGCCGCTGGCGGACGTGAAGGAGCATCTGCGAGCGCTCGCGGCCATGCGAAGAAAGATCGACAAGGCCGTCCGCCGCATCGCCATCCCACTGGACGTCAAGACGAAGGAGGTGCGTGCCTGGGAGTGCTCTGCGTGCGTGCGTGTGTGTGTGTGTGTGTGTGTGTGTGTGTGTGTGTGTGTGTGTGTGTGTGTGTGTGTGTACAGTAGTTGGCCCTTGACTGAGTGGATGATTGCTGGTCAAGCAGGAGAAGATCAGCGACGTCGTCATTGACGGTTGTGAGAAACCGCTGAAGAAGAAGAAGAAGAAGAAGCGGAAGGACAAGCACATGAAAGAGCACAAGAGCGAACCGCTGGTGAAGGCGTCACCAGCACTCGTGAAAGGCAAGGACACTGCGATAGTCACGCTGCCTGAATCAAAGGTGCAGCCCCTGGGTAGCGACGGAATGAAAGGTGACGTGATCGCTAATGCGAGTCCGGAGAAGCGCAAGAAGAAGCGCAAGCGCAAGGCATCTGTTAGTGAAGCCACAGCGCTGAATGCGTCGTCAGATCCGGTGCAAACGACGACGCAAGTGCCGCATTCACTGACACGAACACCCGAAGAGATCCGACCAGTTGAGGGCGAGTGTTCGGGGACAACCGACATCATTGTCATTGTTGATGACGAGATGGGTGACACCCATGAGGATGGGAATGGTGACCACATGGATCATGCGCCAGCGTCGGAATCACCAGCTGGTCTTGAAGTGGCTCCAGCTGATCCAACGATGGAGGACAAGCAGGAAGCATGCGAGAGCACGGAAGACGCCGAAGAAATCGCGGCTGACTCGGCGATCGCGGCGGCAGATCAGGTGCCGCCGTCTGTGGACGTGGCAAACACGGTTTTTGACCAGACGACGCCTAATCAACAAGCTGAAGCCACAGAGACCGACAACGATGCGTTATCATCACAGACATGCCATCAAGTCGCCGAGAGCGACTCCACAGGCTCGACTGTGCCCACACCGGTCGATCTGGACGTGCTGGAGAGCGATTCCGAGGGCGAGGAACAGCCATCGTGCATCGTCCTGGCCCGCAAGCTGGAGTTCGCAGCCATCACCCTGCAGCAAAGCCAATTGCCAGGGCTGCTGCACATGATCATCGCTCAGCTGCAGAAGGATTGCTCACAAGACGTGCTCGCCGGCGTGGACGTGGCGTTGGGCATCGCGCTCCGAATGATCGACAAGCTCGAAGTGATCGGCCCGAAGCTGGAAGAAGCCATGGCGCTGCTCCAGACGGTCGTGCAGGACCGCCACGACCTGCCTGACAAGGTCTTAGCGATCATGAAGCAGCTGTTCGACAGCACGTCAAGCAGCTACGACGCGGACGTCAGTGCTCAGGACAAGCCCGACTGCGCGTTGATCGACCTCACAGCAGCGCCAGAGGACCCAGACGCAAGCGCGACGCCCGTCCAACCTCGTACAACTCGCTCTTACGTCAGGAAGGAGCCCCGCGTCGTGCCCAACTCACCGCCGTGCGACGAGTTCCCGCATGTGGACGACGTCAGCCCCCGCCCCAACGTGTTGAAGCTGCGCACCCGCACAGTGGTGCGGCGGTTGGCTTCCTAGATAATAGTATTTCTAGGGTATATTTATTCCGAAGAGGTCTTGTGTTGGGGTGCATGGCGGTAGACTGTTCGACGTCGTGGTGAGGCGCAATTGGCGGTGCATCGTCTTGGCCATGAGCGGCTTCGAGCGCATCTTGGCGCGCGTGAGCGGCGACGCGCTGCGCGACTACTGCTCGTCCGCCATCGAGGATGAGCTCAAGAACCTCAAGAACAAGATGCAGAGCTGTCTCTCGGCCGTCGAGAAGGCGGTTGAAGTGCAGGAAGCCATTGCGAAGCTGAGCGTCCCGCTGGACGGCAACGCCAGCGCGCTCATGGCGATCCAGAAGCAATATAAGGAATTCAGCGACGATTTGGACAAGTTCGTCAAGGACCAGCGCAAGGTGAGTCGCGGTGGGTGTTGGGTCTGTACTGGTCACATGGCGTGACGAGCGAGCGATGGTGTTGACAGGCGCATGACACGACCAAAGGCAAGTCGCCCAAGAAAGACTCACAGAAGAAGGCCACGGCTGACGAGCCAGCCACGCCAAGCCATAAAGACAAACACAGCGGCGATGCTGAAGAGGAGACACAGAAGACGCCGGCAGAGCAGATCTCACACCTGCTCGGGAAGATTCAGCATCGCTTGACCAAGAAGCGCAACACGACGTGGATTGTCAAGAACACGGCCGACATCCACACGATCAACAAGCTCGCGCGGTCGTCTCCGCCGCAAAAGAGCGGGCGCAATGAGATCATCGTCGTGCTCGACCACTACGTGTCCGCGGTGGCGCTCAGCCCATTGGCGACGGACGAGTTGCTGCACCAGCTGCGCTCGGCGTTGTTGGCCCTCACAGGCATCCATCCTGACCTGGACGAGTTCATCCAGTGCGTCCGCTTTTGTTGCTGTCGTGCGTGGTGTCGCTGTTATTGATCTGTGTATGTGTGTTCGTGGCTTGCAACAGCACATCAGAGCGAGTACTTGCAAACAGAAACACGCCTGCTCCACCGCCATCGACGCACTCAACTACTCCGAGCTCGCCAGCCAAGCGACGCTCGCCTGTGACATCCTCCGACAGCACCAGTAGCGCCAAGAAGCGCAAGGTGGATGCGCCTGCCAGCGATTTCACCGTCAAGGTCGAAGCAGTGGCGCGGGCGTCGTCAACGCCAGTGACGGCGCCTTCGCAGTATGAAGTGTTCATCACGAACCTGCCGTGGAGCGTCTGCAAGGAAGAGCTCGAGTCGTACTTTGGCGTGGCCGGACGCGTCGCCTCCGTACGCATCCCACTGATGGATGACATGCCGTTCGGTGCGGCGTTCGTGGCGTTCACGAATCCGGACGCCATGGACACGGCGCTGCGCATGGACGGCTACGACTTCCAGGGCAGTCGCATCAAGGTCAGCATCCCGCGGAGCAACCGGCCATGAGAGCCGCACCGCAACCGCGCAGCCGTGTGTGCCCTCATTGCAGATGCATGCCCGTAGAGAACACGGCGTCGTTTTGTCAACAAAAAATCTTGATCCTTCTCCTCGCTCTCCGGGTTTTGGGGATGCTGGCTGGCTCCTCCTCACAGCGATGGGTGCGCCATCAGCCATTCGGATGCTTCAGCCGCCGCCACTGCCGCACAAAATTGACAGAGCCACAGACGCGCGCACAAACAGGCATCTGACTGCGCGACAATCGCCGCAATCGCCACCAGCAGGCGTTCCGTGCTGCTGTTTCCATGGAAAGCCAGCCAACATCACTGCGCATTGACACTGACACCGAACCAGCTGCCGGCTCTTCGGTATCCAGTTTCGCAGGTAAGTCTCGCCTTATCTTCTCAAACCCAACGATATCGCTGTGGTCAGGATATCCATTCTCGCCGTGCATCCCGAGTGGCACCGGCTGGGGCGGTGCCATCCCGCTGGTGGCACTTGGCCTTCCCAACTGCCCAGGCACAGCGACGCAGCCCCAGCGCCCTCTTCATCCCTCCATTCCCCCTCCACCACGTCCACCACCATGAGCCCCAGCAACTACGACGTCGTCTGGAGCGACGGCAACCTGCGGTTGCGCTTCACGCCCAACGAGCGGGACGAGCCGGTCATCTGCGAGGTGCCACCGGACGCCAGTGCCGCCGTCCGCGCGTCCGGTGCCACGGTCGGCGACGTGCTTGAGGCCTTCGAGCTGCACGCGCCCGGCCAGCGCCGCCCCATGGCGCGCGTGCAGTCGTTCCGCCAGCTCATGTCCGTGCTTGCGACGGCCGATTTGCCCGTCACGCTGCGCTTCCGGTCGCGCCAGCACGAGTCGCCGCAGCCGTTGCCGGCGCGCGCCATCGACCTCATGTACTCGTTCGAGTGGACGTCGACCACGCCGCTCGGGCTGTCGTTCGCCATGGACCCGTGCACGCTGCACACGACCATCACGCGCGCGGACCCAAGCCGCATCAGCCCGGAGCTGGCCAAGCTGGAGCCCAAGGTCGGTGACATCCTCGTGTGCATCAAGAGCGCCGACGGCCTCTGCCGCGCCGACGAAACGTGGTTCGACCAGGTCATCGACGTGCTCAAGGCGTCGCCACGGCCATGCATGCTCAAGTTCGCGCGATTGAACCCGCCGGAGCCTGCGGCACCAATGAGCAACCCGCTGCCGGAGCTCGGTCGGCTCAATATCAACTCCACGGCGCCGTACAGCGAACCCGTTCGCTCGCGTGGTCACTCGGTGCCACTGACAGCAGCTGGAACTGTGGCACCACGGAGGAAGCCATTACCCGACCTCAGTCGCCCGTGGGTGAACCCAACGCCGCCGATGAGCGAACCAAGCCGCTCGCGTGGCCATTCAGGGCCGCAGCCGCCGGCTGGACCAGTGCCGATGCCGCTACGTCAAAGCTTCTGTCTTGAAGAGCAGCCAGCGCAACAGCGAGATGGCAAGGGCGGCAAGCGCCCCAAGGAACGGCTGTACAAGGTCATGTACTCGGGCGGACCAGGCGGAATCCAGCTGAGCGAACGATCGCAGCACGCTGCGCCAAGCGACTACGCCATGGTCGTGCGCAAAGTGCTGGATGCTCGAATGTGTCCTGGTCTCGAACGCGCCGTGGCTGGGGACGAACTGGTCGCGATTGACCACCAGGACCTGCGTCACGTGCCGTACGCGACGATCTGTCAGATGCTGTCTCGTATTAACACGCCCACGGCACTGATATTCCGTGGCCCCAAGCGCCACGTATCAGCAATGGCAGGTGTGGGCGACGCCCTCTTCCTCTGTCTGATTTAACAGCCTCTGCGTCAGTTGTGGTTTAGAGATAGCGTCCTCATTCTTTTGTGTGCCAATGAAGCCGTCCTTTAGTGCGTCTCAATCCATCCTACTGAGTCGCAGTCTGCAGCGCGAGCATGAACTTCGCCGTCTCTGACTCCAGCAGTTGCTGGCATTCGGCAAGCGACACTGGTGATTGATGCTGCGGTCAGTTTCCAGAACTAACAAGAGCAAGGACGCCATGACACGCACCATTGAAGGCCTGAGTCTCACGGGCCACGAATTGGTCGATGTTGAACGGAGGCAATTTTAGTGGCGACGGTGCAGAGACCGGAGTTGACGCTGCGCAGTCGTGGGCGCTGTCAGGTGAATTTGGTGTCGCACTATTGCGCTGCGCTGAACTGAGAACCTGCCCAGCGCCGGTCATTTCATCACAGTGGCAAACCACAGCAACTCTCATTAATACACGTACCCGATGCAGCGCTGCGGCCTCGTTGTCGAGCGTCAACAGGTTGGGAAAGAACGCCAGCACTTGGCAAAGGTAGGAGGGCAACAGCGCCACGGGATTGCCTGCTAGGTTGAGGCTGAGCAGCTTGGGCAACTAGCAATAACTCGGAGCACTCAATTCAACCAAAGACAGACCCAGATATTTGGAAATCGATTCCTACTTTGATCGACAGCGCAGAAAGGTCGATTGACGCGATACGATTGCCCTGCTCTGACGCGTTAGCAACCGTTCCACGTTTCAGCAAGAACAACGGTGACTGCGAACCTGAAGCACGAGGCGCTCGAGAGCTGGGAGCACCGGCAGGTCATCTATGACACAAGCAATGTGAATCAAATACTGCATGGAATCATCTCGCCGTTTCAAGGAATTCCAACCGATTGTAGTAAGCTCGTTTGATGACAAGTCCAGCACGCGCAAGGTGTCCAGTCGCGGCAGAGTCGCCGCTGACAAAATCTAACACGAAACATCGAGTTGGTGTGCAGATGCGATCGCCAACCATGCTAATGCTAGTGCGTGCACTCACTTCGTTGTTGCTCAGATTGAGCTCCTGCAGATTGGTGCATGCCTTCAAGTTCCCAAGCTGTCTCAATCCTGAGGCAATGATTTCCCAAGCTTTCAGCAATGACGGCACCGACAACAATACAGAATAATGACGACGACAGAGCTAGCATTGCTCACGGCACACCTGCCAACGACAGATCCAATAGCGTCACGCAGCCCAAGTCAAAATGCTTGCTTCGCCGCTTGATGAGATCATCGGTGACCTCCATTGCCTCACAGCAAACACAGCTACAGCGAGAGTTTCACGGCCAGTTTCATAGTTATATCCATATATATATATATCCAAAATCAACATACAATAGCTGGAGCAAGAAATCACGCATCCAGAGACGTCTCTGTCTCTGCGTGTCTCTGCCTTGTGGGACTGCATGGTACCATGTACCAATCTGGCCCAAAATGACTGTCCACTTTGCTCTGATCCCTGATTGGTAAAAAATGCGTCACCAACGGCTCAATTGATTGGTCGGCGTGGAGGACAGCTTTCTTCCACGGCCAAATCCGAGCCGTGGTAGCGACACCATTGATTTTTCTCGCTCCAAGGACGACAAACACCAAAAACCTCGGCTTGGCCATGGACGCTTTGACGCACCACCTCGACGCAATGAAGTGTGGAAGCACGACAGCGCACATGCTTCCACCTGAGCAATGACGAGCAAAACGGCGTTATGATGCATCTACTCCAAATGAGCGATCACGGACGGCTGTTGAATGGCGACATCAAGCGTGCCGCCGAAATTTTTGCTGTCTCGCCACGCACCATCTCCCGCATCTGGCCGCGTGGCATTGAGTCTTTGGAGAACGGAATGCAGTGTGCAGACGCTTCCCCACGCCGAAATGACGTGACTGGGCGCAAGGGCCACGACATCAGTGCGCTTCTCCAGAAGATCAAGTCAGTGCCACTGCATCGCCGCAACGACCTTCGCTCTCTCGCCAAAGCTGTCGGCGTTCTGCGTACAACCCTGCAGCGAATTCTGAAGACTGGTATGCTCAAGCGGCACTCAAGCTACGTGCGCCCAGCCCTCCGCGATGAGGACAAGCTGCGTCGTGTCGCGTTCTGTTTGTCGTTTGTTTGGCCGGATTCAAACCCTAAGATATTCAATCAGATGTATGATCGAGTGCATGTTGATGAAACGTGGTTTAATCTGAAAAAGATCAACGAGAAGTACTATTTGGTGGAGGGAGAAGAAAGCGTGCCTTTTCGCACATGCCGCCACAAGCAACATATTCCGCGGGCATGTTCCTGTGCGCAGTTGCGCGTCCTCGCTGTGACGAGCAGCGTGGCGTCTGGTTTGATGGCAAGCTCGGAATGTGGCCATTTGTGCAACATGGTGCCGCAAAACGAAGCAGTCGCAATCTCCCTGCAGGCACCATCGAGACGAAACCGCTTAGTGTGACGAAAGCAACGTACGTGGACATGCTCGTCGACAATGCGCTACCTGCCATTCACGAGAAATGGCCTGTGGGTAGCGAGCAGCCTCGCATCGTAATCCAACAAGACAATGCACCACCGCACAAGGTTCAAGACAACGCCAAGCTGCAATGTGTGGTGGAGCGGCGCTGGAAAGCTTGCGACCAGTCGCCACACGTGTCAGGTGGGACCAGAACCGCGGCGGGTCCCAGAATCCGGTCCCATAGGTCGGTCCAACGGGAGGATCCGGGTCGGGTGCGGCTCGGAGACCCGAGCCAACGAGTGAGAGAATCCAGGCTCGGCTCGAGCGGATCCCACAAGTGGGAAGCACCGGGAGGCATGCGACATGGCGCAGGTAACGACAGAAGAATGTCCTGACACGATCTGATGCGTGTGT
>NSDO01002770.1:570161-584200 GCA_002286825.1 Lagenidium giganteum | reverse complement strand
GACTGTCGGCCTCGGCGTCTTCCAGGCCACCAACCCGCATGAGGCCTACGAGGCCGTGCTCGCGGCCTTGAAGGTGGGCTACCGCCACATTGACACGGCGCGCGACTACGAAAACGAAGAGGAAGTCGGCCGGGCGGTGCGCGACTCGGGCATCCCGCGCGAGGAAGTGTTCATCACGAGCAAGCTCTTCCCAACGGACTGGGGCTACGACCGCGCGATCGAGTGCGTGAAGGAGAGCAACGAGCGCATTGGTCTTGGTTACGTGGACCTCTTCCTCTTGCACGCCCCAGGTGACCGCACCAAGCGTGCCGAAACATGGCGTGCGCTCGAGGATCTCCAGCAGCAGGGCGTTGTGCGTGACATCGGAGTCTCCAACTTTGGTGCCGATCACTTGGAGAAGCTCGCGGAGACCTCGCGTGTGAAGCCAGCGGTGAACCAGATCGAAGTGCACCCATGGCTCTTGCGTCCTGAGGTGGTCAAGTACTGCGAAGAGCACGGCATCCACATCCAGGCGTACTCGCCATTGGCCAAGGCCAAGCGATTGACTGACCAGGCGGTGCTGGACATTGCCAAGGAGGTGAACGCCACGCCTGGCCAGGTGTGCATTGCGTGGAGCATGGCCAAGAACTTCATCACGTTGCCAAAGTCGTTCAACCCAACGCGTCAGAAGGAGAACTTGGACTCGATCTATGTCAAGCTCACACCAGAACAGGTTGCTCGTCTCGATGCGCTCGACGAATACCTCGTCCTCTCGTGGGACCCAATCAAGAACGAACCTGTGTAAGTCTGTCTGAGTCAACATCCAACGTCCAGTAGCGAGGAAATCCCTGGCCCGGTTTGTATGATTCGTGTCTCAATGAACCTGCTGTTGTCCCATCTTCTCAGTGTTATTGGGTTCTCTAACGCCTCCCACAGTGAAAGGCCCCGCTCAAATCCTCTGGTATTCATAGCTGTCGCGAAATTGCCACGTCAAAATCCACATGGGGGCGTTCACGCGCCAGCTTTTTATAGGCATGTCCTTGACGCACTTTGCAGGCGCAGACTCGATCGTCCTAGCGCCAACGAATCGTTGGGGCTCTCGTTCGCGGTGCATGCTGTAGCTCCGAAAAATCGACGTCCCTGCACCAGCACAACATAGTTGCGCCATTGGACTTGCTCGTCAAGTTGGGCTAACTCGCACTCTGAGCGGCGCTCGGACTCGCCAAGATGTTCATAGCGCGTGGCACAATTCATCGCAACCTTCTACTCAAGCGACAGAATGAGCAAGAGGAGCAAAATCAACAGGAATCTGACGGTCGTGCGTCCGAGAGTCAAGTTCCTGGCACGGACCGAAGAATCACTCAATTGCCTCTAGGAGTCAACGGCGAGGCACCAAATACCGGTCGTAAAGGTGAACCAGAAAATAGCGAAGAGGAAGAAGATGAAAACGGCCTTCGCTTGCTCTCTCTCGAAGGCCTCCATGGGTTTCGTCTGCTCTACATGCGTGGTGCCAACGGATCACGCCGCATGCTCAACAACAACTACTTCAACTCTTGCGTCCTACTTTGCATTTCCTGGGCGTCGCTCTCGGTCGGCCTTCAAACGTATGAATCTCTTGGCACCAGCATTATACTGGATGACATGGATCTCGGAGTCCTCGCTATCTTCATTCTTGAATGTTGGCTCAAAATCTGGGCCGAAGGTCTGAAACCATGGGTATTCTTTGCAGGCAAAGAGATGCGCTGGAATAACTTCGACTTTGTCGTGATCATCCTGAGTTTGCCAGTGTGGGGCTCAGCGCTTGGGGGCGGTAGTCTCAAGATCCTGCGTATGTTGCGATTACTCCGTATCATGAAGCTGGTCAAGCGTATTCCTCAGCTGTACATGATCATCATGGGTCTCATTGGCGGTCTCAAGTCTATCGGCTACATTCTCTTGCTGCTGCTTTTGGTCTTTTATCTCTACGCCATCTCTGGGATGTACGCATGGGCTGATAACGACCAGTTCCACTTCCGCAGTGTACCAATCGCCATGGTGACGCTCTTTCGCATGTCGACACTCGAGAACTGGTCCAATGTACGTGGCTTTCACTCCGTGAGAGTTCTATGGATTTAGATCTAACGAAACGTTTTGTGTGTAGATTATGAACATCAACTACTTCAGCTGTGATCGCTTCGCAGGCGGCTACTACACCACCAACGAAACTGAAGCAAAGCCATTTCAGTTCTGCAACGTCACCGCCCTCTACGGTGAGAACGCGACCGACAGTGACATCCAGTCAACACGCACGGTTAATAGTATCGTCGCGGTCATTTATTTCATCACATTCATCCTGATCTCTGCATTTGTAATGCTTTCTCTATTTATCGGTGCCATCACCATGAGTATGACGGAGAGCATGGAGCAAATGAAGGCCGCACATGAGGAAGCTGAGAAGAAAGAGCGCATGCTAAAAGCTCAAAAGCGAGCCGAGGAAGCTGCAGCTCGTGAGCGAGAGAAGCAAAGGCTCATGGCCGAGCAGGCAGCAGCAGCAAGTGCACATGGGGAAGACCCCGCCGCCTCAAAGGAAAAGCTCTCAGCAGCAGAACGTCGAGATCGCCAGAAAATGCGAGAAGTTCTCATGCAAACGTGGGACGACTGCGACTTGACCGACATCCTGTCTCAGAATCAAGGTGACAACCAGAGCTGGAAAGGTCGGTACCTGATGGTTGCAGCGCGATGTGCCAAGATCGTCGAGCATCCCAGCTTTACCGGCTTCATTACGCTCGTGATTTGTATGGCTGGCCTCATGGTCGGTTTACAGACCTCGATTGAGGTTGAAGATGCTATTGGTGGTGTGCTCGCCGTGATCGACTCGACGATTCTTGCTGTGTTTACGACTGAAGTGGTGCTCAAGCTCGTGGCTGAGGGCGTAGAGCCATGGATGTACTTCCGCTCAGGATGGAACACTTTCGACTTTATCATTGTCGTCGGTAGTTTTACTCGTGGTAAGGGCGGTATGCTTACGATGCTCCGTCTTCTGCGTTTGCTTCGAGTTCTCAAGTTAGTGCGAGCGTTTCCACAGCTTCAGGTGATTGTCTCGGCGCTCATGAAGGGTGTGGGGTCTATTGGATACATCGGCTTGATCCTATTGCTCTGCTTCTACGTCTTCGGTATCATCGGCAACTTGCTTTTTGCACAGAACGACCCATTCCACTTTCAGTATCTACATTACGCCATGGTCTCGCTTTTCCAGTGCGCTACGATGGACGGATGGAGTGACGTGCTTTACATTAACTACTATGGTTGCGACGCCTACGGCTACGATGACTATGAGGCGCAAGGCTACAAGTGCGTCAATAAGCCGGCAGGCTTTCTTGCTGTGTTTTACTTTAGCACATTCATTGTCTTGGGCGCCATGGTGCTGATTACCCTGTTTATTGGTGTTGTCACGACAAGTATGGAGGAAGCAACCCAAGAGATGGAAGCCGAGAAAGCTATGCTGCGACGCATCGAAGACCTTCGTATTCGAAAGAATGTAGAGCAAGCAGTCGTGAGTTCGTACATGCAAGTGTTCCGAATGCTCGATCTCGACGGCAGTGGGTCAGTTGAAGAAGCCGAATTGCGTATAGGTCTTGCAGCAATCGGTAAATATCCGAGCTATGACGAGCTCAAAGAGATGATGGACGTTGTGGATGAAGACGGCAGCGGACAGATCGACATCGTTGAGTTTGTCGAGTTTATGATCCATGTTCGCGAAAAGTCCACGAACCAACGTAAGGCTGCAGACGAAGCTGCGGCTAGCGCTGCCGCGGCACCACCCGCGGAGGCTCCAGGAAGCGCGGCTGTCGTCGTGCGGCCTCACCCAATCGTTGAGGAAGGTGATGAACATGAGTCTGAAATCCACGACACTGATTCACATGATCGAATAACCAGGATGAGCCACGCTGATGGTATGGACGAAGTTACTGGACCAACGCGTGAGCCGGATGATGACCACACCCACAGCATCACGGATCATAGCATCAATGGAGACAGCACAGAAAGCCTGAACGCACCGTTGATGCGGCGAACTACCGCGTCAGATGGGAAATTACTCAACTTTCATACGCCAATTCTCGATGGGACGGCTCTCCCATCACCATACACGTCGGATCTAGATCACACTATGCTCATCAAGGAAGACTCGGAGGCGCAACTCCTTGTGGACAAGCCCAATTCAAGCGAGCACCCAGTAAACCTCGCAGTCGGCTCGCCCCTAACGTCTCCACGCGTCTCACGAAGTAGCAACAAGTACAAGATCGTACCGTCTGGATAAATTACTTTGAACGAAGCCCCACCAATCAGTCATTTTGACATTCCCACATATTTATCAGAATTGATACTGCTCTAAACTCATCTTCTGCATTAGTGCAAGCTTGACAGCCTCGTGACCACTCGCCTTGGCTGCGTCGTAGGGTAGTTTGCCCTTCGCATTTGGTATCGTTAGACTAGCTCCATTCAGAAGAAGGTAATCGCATGCTGCTGAGTGTCCTCGACTAGCACAGATATACAACGGCGTCTCTTGTTGCTCGTTGCGTGAATTGACATCGACTCCATGTGCTAAACACCACATCATTTCACTGATTTGGCCTTCGTGAGCGCCTCGGAAGAACCGCTTTTGAAGCTCAGGAGGCGGCAGAGTGCTCACTTCTGCCAGTCCGTGGAAGTGATACTTCGCCTTGATCCACTTGGTCTTCTCCTCTCGAGAGGAACTAGAGGTTGGCTGACGCCATCCAGGAGGAATTGAGTGCTGCCACACACCGTTAACTACGTCATTGCCCAAATGATCCCGAAGGAGAGTGAGCAGCGCCATTTCCCACGAGTCCAGCGTCAATGAGCGCACTTTGGACACGTGAACGCCGAGGCTTCGATGAATTCCCGAACATTCGATGCAGAGGAAACAGCCAATATTGATCGAGACCCACTCTGATGGCACTTGTCCGCAATCAGCACAGGACGGATTCTTGGCAGTAAGTTGCTCAATACACTTTTGCTGTTCTGGATGCACAACCATTCGATGCGATTGCTTCTCCAACATACTCTCCGTGCTCTTACGGGCAGCTTCGATCCATTCCGCCAGATCAGTCTCACTTGTTGCTTGTAGGAGGTACTTGGCTTGGTTGGAGTCGATGATCTCAAAACAAAATGGGAGATTTGAATTGGTAGACTCTCGCACACGAGAGAGCATGAGGTCGCAGACCAGTGTATAGTCCATGTGCTTGCTCTTGTTCTGGTACAGCTTTCCCGAGTGGATCTGGAACCAGCGACGCTTCCAACTGCGGGCTGGAAACATCGAGTTCCGAACAAAGAGGTAGCCTTGCTTCACGACGCCTCCCGTGAATGTCTCACGACCAATTTGAGTTTCGCCCGAGATAATCTCCACAGGCAATTCGAGTGACGCAGCGCGCGAACCGCGAATCTCACCGTCTGCATCCATCTTTAAACGCGCTTCCAACGCCTCCCGTTGTGCTGTCCACATCTTGTCGTCGTCTTCAAAGTCTCGCTTGCATTTCTGCAAGGTTTCCTGCCGCTGGCGAAGTCCAGGCTCGATACTCTTGATAAGCTCGTGACACGCATGAAAGTGACCGAGGAAGGCGTACAGCGTCGAGTTGAAACACTCGATGAGGACGAATTTCTTCTGCGAGTCGAGGCGATTGAGATAGCGAACAAGGTCGAATCGAGCGAGCTCGAAACGCTGGCGGGCTTGCATGACGTCCCTCTCTAGTGCCCGCATACCGTTACTGGTCCCACTAGTCAGATTCGTGCTGCTAGTACCACCACTTCCAGAACCAAGAATGTTCATTGGGTCCGACACAGTCAACGCTGACGAGTTGCTACCGGAGCCTGACTGCTTGGACTTGCCCAAGAGCTTACCGAGCTGGGACTCGTACTCGTCAGCAAGGCGAAGCACTTCCTTTCGTAGGTCGCCAGCTTCTTTCAACTCTTGCTCTGTGAATCGATAGATCGAGTGATGAAGCAGCGCCTCGATGCTCAAAAGCATACTCACACGAGAGCTCTGGATCTGTGTGATGGTGTCGTGCACTTCCGTGAAGACGGAAGAGAGACTACCCAGTTCTGGACAGCTTGTCGTGAACAAAGCTCGCGAGTACTTGCGATGCACGATCTCTTCAGCCAGTGCCGTCTCTTCTTCGCCGTATCGCATACCCGTCGCCACATATTCCTTTGTTCGCGCCAGAATCTCCTTCATCAGACCGCGTAGACCGCCCAAAGACTCCTCAAAGCTCTCGAGTTGACGGCGAAACATGGGCGAATCCTCCACAAAGTCGAGCACGACGTTCTTCCCGACACTAGAAATCACGCCCGATGGCGAAATACTCGATTGAGCACGTGTCTCTCGTGCAGCAGGCGCCGCCGGCAACGTCGACGCATCTCCCGATGCTGTTCTCGACGACGAGCTCGCCGGGGCCGACGCCGATGACGACGATCCCGTCTCCCGTGCGTCCTGGCTGCTTGGGTTCATTCCGCTTGTTGGTGCCGCATTACTAGTGGTTCGTCGGCGCTGTCCGGCCTCTAATTGCTCGAGCAGACTCTTGTCCAGCTCGCCAAACTGCGTCTGATACGCCGTGAGCTGGCGCTGCAGCTGCAGGATCATGAGATCCTTCTTGAAGATCACTTGCTGGAGCTCGGCGACGCGCGAATCCATCTTGCGTCTTGGGTCGGGAGCTCCTCGTTTTTCCAAGTGACCCCCCTTTCCAAGTCGCCTTGGGAACATATTTCAACCAATCATCCGTCTTGTTAAACAATTATTAGCGAATCAGAAGGAATTATCGAAGATGTTTACGTTTGATTGGATGAAATCCCGTCACGATGGTCAAGTTGAAGCGTCCTAGGTCGGCAAAGGGGTCCTGGGTTTCCTTGTTGTGCATGGATATATATTGTAAGATATCTATGAGAGAACACTGCGTTGTGGCAGTGTGTACGACTAGCAAAGCGATAGACCGACCCGTCTTGGGGCTCGATTGGCTCGCTGCTTGGGGACGAGTGTCTTGGTTTACTGTGGGCCGGCAAAGACGTCGGCGAACTGATCCTCTGGCAACTGACGGTCTTCAGCACGCGCACTGCGGCTAACCTCAGCGTTCTTACGCGAGACGTAGCGGTCGCGCTTGTCCATGTGGTGGTCACGACGCGTCTACGAGAAGAACAGGTATCAAGTGAGCCATGTGGCCCCAAGAACACATCCTGGGGTTGAAAGGGACCTACCTCGTTAGGCGAGACGTAACGTGGGTTTTGGTAGAGGGTCTGCCCACCAAAGCTGCCGTCGAAGATTCGGATTGGCGTCAACACGAAACGTGGGCCGATTTCAATGAGCTGGACGAGGTCCTCGCCCTTGTGCAACGCCGCCTGCTCCACCTTCTTCGAGTCGGCTTCATCGGCAATCTGGTAGTTACGGCACCAGACCTTACCGTCAGCGTAGTAAAAGCTCATGACGCGGTCGATGAACGGCTTGCTCTTTGGGTGGTTCTTTGGTGTGCCCCAGACCTGTGTGAACAGCTTCTTGATGACCTGGAGGTGTGGCGACTCGTCGAAAGCCTTGTCGAACGTGAGGATTGGACGCGATCCGGCCAAGGCGTTACCAGTCATCTTGAGTTCATCCATCGTGTGGACTGCAATCAAGCACAACACAAGTCAATCATCACGTCCACTATGAAAAGTGCCCCGATGCCAAAGAAAACGCACCGTTCTGGACGAGGAAACGCACGGATGGACCAGTGCCAACGCGGCTGACCCACATGTACAAGTCCTGACGCTTGCGCGCCTCCAAGAAGATGGTGGTGTTGCAACCCTTGATCTCAGCAATCTCGTTCACGACATGCAAAGTGTCCTTGGCATCCAACTACACACCACGCATTGCATCAGCACACTCGTATGCTCGACAAAACCATTCCACTGCAGCATACACACCTTGACTTCACGCTTGTTGTGTGGCAAGAGCTTTCGGAAGTCGTCCATCAGGTGACGGTAGCGCGTGGTGATGCCACGCGACGAGAAGACGAGCACACGCTGCTTGTTGACATAGCCGCTGCCGCCCGCGATCTCCACCTTCTGCTTCTTGTCGGCCTCCTCCGCCGCCTTCTGCACCTGCGCGTTCTCGCTGCCGTCGCGACGTCGCTTCGCCAACGCCATCGTTCCACTCAATCACTTGCTTGATGAGCTTTTCGGCCAGGTGAATGGCTGGCTGGTCAGGAAGAACGGGTCGGGTCGGGTCGGGTCAACCCAACCAGTCAAACGGGTCTGAGTATACACACTATAGCATACACTATACAAATGTTCGTATCCGGTTCCTAACGAATAGCTCTCTCTTGGGACATTGGATGACATGGCTGCCATGATGAGTCGATCAAGAATAGCTCGCTTGATATGAGCGCGTTGGACATGGAGTCGTGCTTATTTATCCGTTGACTGGTTGCGCCAAGTACCAAAAGCGCGAGTCTGTGCTCTATTGAAGATGGCCGACCACCAGCAGAGGCATAGTATTGTACAGGAGCTGAAGAATGGTTACGTCCAGCCGCCTCAGCCAACTTCCTCCTTGCAGCCGCGGTTTAGTATGACACGCCCGGCTATCAAGCGCGGCAACAGTGACATGGGCAGCTTCAAAAGCGCACAGGGCTCTACAACATCAACGAGCTCGACAAGGGAGGATACGACGGGCTTCACCATCCGAATAGCCAAGAGCAAAGGCACAGGGCCACGAGGTTCACCGTCCCGTTTCCAGATACTACACTTGATGCACCGGCTCTTCGTCGTGCTTACTGCAACATCGTACACCTTTGCTGCGATTGAAGGCGTGGTGATGTCGATCGAAGCCCTGGAAGGAAACGCGAACCCAACATTACAGTTCGCAACGTACGAGACACTGCTCATGCGGCAAATGGTTGGCGTGACGACGATCAAAGAGAGTCCATTGATGAAGATACTGAACAACGACGTAACACCCCGCGCCGATACTCTGTATATTGACGGTGTAGATGGCGACTACGTCTCCTTCACAAGCTGCGCGTCACGAATCGCCTTAGAAGCCATCTATGCCAACGCATTCCAACGTTCGATATATGCTGCATTGGTTCAACAAACAGCGTACAACCTCACACTCCTCGACCCTAGTGAGAGTGAACTGATTGCGCCTGTTGTCGACTGCACAAGCTCTGCGATTGTGTTGGAAGACGCGTCAGCTGGTCGTTTCTTCTATCTTGTGCGAAACAAAAAGCGATCACTCGATGCAGACGACGTGGTCTACCTTCTTGCCCTATCGTTATCGAACCAAGGCTACGTAGTACCGTCGCGTGGCGAGAAAGGGTCTGCTGGTGTGGTCACCGTCGCTGCGTTCCATGATCTCCGAAGCCAAGATGTTGAACACCACTTTGTGGTGTCTCTTGGCTTCCCTTTCGAGCAACTGCGGTATCAAGTGTACGAATATGTCACTCTGACCGAAGATTCGTATTGGGTGCTCCGAAATGTTCCACGAGACAAGCTCCAGGAGGTCCCTCGGATTCTCTACACAGCCAGCCGCACTGGGTTTTATCGACGTTCGGAGATCCACCAGTCAAATGTCAAGAACCAATACTGGGAGCTTCACAAAGATCCACTCGACGTTGTGGGCTACTACCAATGGACAGGTGTACCAGTGCTGATTGACAACTGGGCATGGGTGCACCTTGTGCATATCTACTTTGCAGTTGATGTGCTGGTACAATTGGTAATCCTTCTCTTTGTCGTTTACCGTAATTGGCAACAAGGGAAGCTCTGGATTGGCGATGCATTTGTCCGAATCTCGCACACTCTGGTCATTCGAGGATTCGCAGTCCTCATCACATGGTACATTAACAACTTTTGGGCGCTGTTGGAGTATTGTTACGCGATTGGGAACATCGTTTCCGATGTGGAGCAAGTCTATATCCACCCAGACGTGGTGAGGGCTGATCTCATGGCCATATTCCTGATGTTATCCGACTTGATTGGGAAAGCAACAAGAGAAAGACTCGACCCTGTACTCTGCTTCGTTCTGTTTGTATTGGGGTTCGAGCTATCGCCGAAGATCCTCCGATGGTTCCCGGCATTCGTCGCAGTGCTAGAAGATCGCACGTTGAGCGACTATCAGCTCGGTGTGATTGAGACAGTCGAAGATATCTCGATCGTGAGTCCCATGCGGCTGTGGGACATTCATCCCATGACAAACACGGATCCGACGTTCATCTTCGTGGCCCTGGCCCCAATTCTTCTCATGTTTGTACCAATATTCGTCTACATCATTCTGCGCAAGCTTTGGATGCTACACAAAGCCACTCGAGCAGTTGTAGTCAAYGAGGTCCGTCCCTTTGACGCGAAGAGGGTCCGCCGACCGACCAACGTCAGCGGGACCACTGTCATCACCAAACAACTACGCGAATCCAGATACACTCAGTTTGAGATCGCCACCGGTGGAGAGCTGAAAGAATACTACGGTCTCATCACCGACTTTGAGAGCAACCGCGTCATCAAAGGCTTGACGTTCGCCTCGGCCGACGGCATCTACAGCAACGGCTTTGTGATCGTCGACCGCCAATTCCTCGTCGCAACCAGCGACATTCTCGCCATTCTCGCCATTAAAATCACCCGCATCCGCTACCGGAACGTGTACGTATACGACGTCGATGGTAACAATGTCCAGAAGATGGCGCGCTTGGTGTATCCACAGACACTGAGCTTCCGGCAATTGCGCCATCTCAACATCAGTGTCCTTTCATGATTGGCATCGAATACACCCCCCAGGAGGGTTTATTAGCTCGAATACTGTACACACACGTACCCAATCTTATTTGGCCAAGGGACACGTTCATACTTCAAGGGTCTTGGGTGCGATCGTGAGTGGATGAGCACGTTCGCACGCGCATTACACGCTCGCTCGCCGTGTTTATCAGCTGGAAAACGCGTGAGAGGCATCGTCTGTGCGTCTATTTTGGATTCGGAACACCACGGGCAGTTCACGGGCACCCGTTGAGGTGGGAGGATCGAATATTCGAACGTCTCTTCAAAAGGTCTGTGCCAAGGGGTAGCACATACACACTTGGACGCGCGGAACAATGGAAGAGGGGGGCACGCCAGCGCATCGTGTGGCGACGAAGCGACTGCAGCGCCACAAGCTGCAGCACCGGTCGTCGGATCCCCAGTTTACCGAGTTGGATATGCTAGGTGAGCTCCTCATCCAGGTGCAAAGTTGTCATGATGGAGGAGGCTGATGTGGAGCTGTTGTATGATAGATGCGGTGGATATGGGGGAGCATGCTGCGTGGGCACAGCTTGACGAACCTCTGTACGCGGACAAGGACTTTGAGATCTATCGCCCACCGCCTGTGCGGTCGGCGTTGCCAGTGTATTACATCAAGGGGTGGCTTCCGTACTCGGCTGATGCGCTCTTTAATACGATCACCGACATCCGTTACCGCTCTCAGTGGGACAAGTCAGTTGCGGAATATCGCTATGTCGAGAAACAGAAGGATAGTGATGTCATGTACTTTGCCGCGAATCTGCCGTGGCCATTTGCTCGCCGGGACTAYGTTTACCGTCGATGGACCAAGTATTTCTCCAAGCAAAATTCGTTTGTGATGATTTGCCAAACCGCGCATCATGCAGGCGCTATCGAAGTCAAGGACGCGGTTCGTGTGGAAACGTTCTCGTTGCGCATGTCGATTCGATCAACAGGGACAAACAGCTGCGACTTCTACATTGAATACGAGGACGATACCAACTTCTGCATCCCAAACTACGTCGTCAATTGGCTCTTGAGCGCGCAAGTTCCAGGTTTCATGACCAATCTGCGAATGGCATGCGCCAACTATGCCGGATTCGCCAAACATTTGGATGAAGACGGCGCTTTGCTCATTCCGTCAGTGATCTTGCGAAGAAAACTTGACTCTACTGGAGGGCAACGAGTCGAAAATGAACTCAGTAGTAGTACTGCATCGCGTGATCGAGCCGACACTTCCTGCACGGATTTGCTTCTAACATCAAATCAACGAGCAAAGTCGGACGCTGAAGGGAGAAGTGACCATGAAGCGTCGTCATCGTCTTCGGATAATAGCAAGCGCAAGAGAGGACTGTTTCGCCGAAACGGAGGAGAACAGAAGCCAGCGAAGTCGTCATCGATGAAAAAAGTGCGATCAATGGGCAAGCTTTTCTCTCGGAGCAAGACGTCGTCACCACGAAATGCGTCAAGACCAGTGAAGACAACAGAAATCACGGTTGACTTTTTCAAGCAAAACATTGGGCTTCATCTGGAAGTGGATGTGTTTTCAAATCAAATTACAGTAACATCCTGCGAAAAGAACAGTGAAGCTGCATCGAGTTCAAGTGCAATCGAGATTGGTATGGTGGTTGCATCTGTCAACGGGAAAAGAGTCGCGGAAACAGACAGCCAAGAGGTACTGCGCGTGCTGAAGAAATCACCACGGCCACTCCAGATCGGATTTTCCCACACCAACTCGAACGTGAAAGAGAAGAATCGCTTTAAACCACCAAAGAATGTATCGAAGTTCGTGGTGAGACACCATGCAACGGATTTGATCCTCGCTTTGCAGCCACTCGACGGTGATACCAACAGTGGTGCTATATTGAAGATTGATTTTGAAGCTATCCCATTCACCAAGAAAGCGCTACAAGCTTCGGCGGCTGGTCAATCGTCCTTCATTGACGAAAGTTCCACCAGATCACACGTTATGCAAGACTCAGCCAACACAACGGTTCCTGAAGGCTACATACTTTACGAGATTGATTACTGCTGTGTCGTCCAGTCTCCTTTTGCGGAGATTGTACACTTGCTCTCACGCAATAGCGACGCCAAGGTTATCTCGTTCAAGGCGGCTCTTTCAGTAGTGGGAAACCAGGACAATAACCAAGCCCCGCGGTCTGCGCTGTCAAAGAGGCTGTCTGACATGTTTCGATGGCGGAATACCCCAGATGACTGTGTTTGGGCAGTTCAAGATCTTGATGATGACGAACTTTTGGGCAGATCAAGACCTTCTGATTCGACGGCCAATTCGACTGAGCCGACGACATGTCTGCTGGACTACTCTCATGTTAGGCTGTCAAGCAGAAGTCTGAAGTGGGCTTGGAGACATGTTCACTTGTTGAAAACAGAGGAGCGAATCTTTTCTGCCGCCTTACTGTTGGAGAAAATCGAGACATTCTGTCAGAATGATGAGAGAACCTGTGAGGATTCAATGATTATCCAGGAAGTGCGTGATGCAATGCAAGAAGAACGCGAATTGATCAAACAGATCAAGTATCGTCGACAATGTGGAACCAAAGCGCTTCACGAGTTCAATCACGACGATAAAGAAGAATGGCTGTTTGGTCAAACGTACTCTGGAGTTTCGACACATTGGAAACCAGAGACGGGCGGCACCACATGGATCAAGCTTGATACTCTCGTTGATGGTGTTGACTTAATGAACACAATTGCTGTGATGCGCGAGATTGATCTATACACGAGCTGGCTGCCATGGTGTAGTCAGTCGGTTCTACTTCACCAAGCCGACTCTACTGATTGCATTTGCTACTTGAGCTTCAGCTTCCCATTCTTACGAAGGGACACTGTCGTCCAGGTATTTGCCATCAACGCTTGCTACGAAAGACGGTGTTTACTTGTCGTTGGTGGGTCTGTCGACGACTCAAAGATTCCCAGTAATCTTGATATTCCAAGAACGAAGCGATGGAATGAAGACACGATGAAACTCAACACAATTCGCATGCTGATCGAACCGCTAGGTCGACGGAAAGCCCGAGTGAGTATCGTGTGCGGCATCGACTTGAAGTCCTCAATTCCTCGATCAGTGCTTCATATCGGGGTGAGAGCATTTGCAGGAGTGGTTCTGCTCCTCGTCAGAAAAGAAGCTGAGAAGATCAAAAAAGCAGAGCACAAAGTTTTGGCATCTGAACATGTGCTGCGCCTTCAGGCTGACTCTGACGGCTTCTACAGCTGGGTGAGGCCGTTAATGGATCGATGGTTTTCTAATGCAGAAAAGGGTACTCTTCCAGATCCGATCC
>NSDO01002770.1:513024-527784 GCA_002286825.1 Lagenidium giganteum | reverse complement strand
GACGATAGATCTTGCGAAGAATCACGTACGCCACGATACAGGCCAGGCTGAAGAGAAACGGTAGCATCATGAGCAAGATGAGACGATAGTTGGCCTTGCCCACGGGGTTGGAGACGTGCAGCAACATTGGCGAGATCTGGTTCTGACCTGGTTGACGTGCCACGAGTCCTCTCATCAGATAGCTGATAGCAAGTGCCTTGACTTCGGCCAGAATCTTGGGCATCTTCATAATGATCTTCAGCTTTTGGTCGAAGGCGATTTCGAAAAGCACAGTGGCAAGCAACGGATCGACTCGTTCACGAAGGACCAAGCCAATTATTGCACACGCACCAAAGTAGAGCGTCATCAAGTCTGCTCTCATGATCACGGCGTGTGGAAGCCGCTCGGGCAGGTTGTTGGTGATGTAAGCTGTGCAAATACAGAATTCGTGCAATGACCAGAACCTGTTCATGAACCATGAAATGATCACCAAGACGGAATTGAACAGCTGCGACTTGGTGATGGAGACGAAAGCACTGCCGACCCAAAGCTTGCGCGCACGAAGGTTGTTGATCGTCGCCACGCACAAGATGATGAGATTTCCAAGCAAGCGCAAGCCAATAATAAGCTGGACACCATGCACCCAAGCCCAGGAATCGCGCAACACAGGCGTCTGGATCATCGCAATCGTCGTAAGCGCTGCCATGGACGTTTTCGGGACCTCCCACACCATACTATTGATATTCGACTGCTCTGTCGGTGACTTGATGTAGAAGCCTTCGCGCAAACCGATGACAATGTCTTTCACAATCTCATCGTCACTCGCTGGGATGTTGCGAAGCTTGTACTGACCATCCGTACTCATTCCCAAGTAGTCATAGACACGGAACGAGAGTTCATGCAGTGGGAAGCCGAGTGCGGCAAGGTAATAGTTCTTCACGGTGGGCACTCGCACGTCGAACACAAGGCTGATCAGGGCAGCACCGGCGGGACCAGTCTCAGCTTGGAGTGGAATATTGTACTGGTGGTTAGAGATACTCAGCGCGATCACAAACACACGTTCTGGATTAGCTCGCTCGCGCACGAGGTAGTAGTATCGTCCCTTGGAGATGCCGGACGTTAGACTGGCGATGTAAGCGCAGTCCACAAAGGGTGCAATCAACTCGATCTTGGAATCGCTGATCTGAGGCACCTGGTAAGCAGCATCGCGTGTGATGGCCGTATAAAGGTACCGAATAAACTCGTTTGTGTTGACCACGTTCAAGGGTGCGAGCGGACAACCAGCAAAGTTCCACTGGCCGCCAACACTGAGGTATATCGTCGTATTCCGTGGCGTCGTGTTGCTTTCGAGCACTTTAGTCACCAGGGGACTTGATCGGATCTCGCCTGTACCGACCATAGGGATAATTGCTGGGTAGGGATACGTGCCGCCCGGACGAGGGCCTTGGCCTTGACCGCCTAGTAAGCCGATACTGGCATGCGTCGCTTGAAACGATGTGATGATGTAGCGCCAGGCAGCCGCGACAATGAGGAGACGATGAATGAGGTGCACCGCACGCTTCCATTCAAACCTCCCTTGTCTCTTCGATTGTCCTGGATTTGAGGTCGACTTGACCGGCACAGATGCAGATTTCTCCGCCATCTCGCGTCTTCTCTACTCGTTGTCGCACCGCTGCGGTCTTTTGCCAAGTGTATCAAAACGACTATAGCACGCACCAATCCTCAGCGTAGAAATACTCGACTGGTCAACGGTGGTTTCATCTCGCATGGCTCATATGAGAATCTGATTGGTTGTTTACCATTTTCCTATTCATAATAGGTCTCCGAGGCCCCAACAGTTTCTCAAGGCAGTGCAACCTGTGGTCTTCCAGTCGTTAACTCCCAAATCAAGACAGTACGCTGACGTTGAGATTCACGAGATCGACCATAGTCATGGTATGAGCGTATAGCAAACGTGCTCGGGGTTGCACGGTGCTCCCGTTCACTTCGTACACGTAGACGTTGGCGACCCGAGCTCGAACCGTCTTGATGAGCAGAATGGTCCAGAAATCGCTCGCTTGGACGAGGAACTTCTTGTTGGCGATGACAAACCCGTTGCTATAGATGCCATCAGCCGATGCAAACTTCATACCTTTGATGAAGCGACAACTTTCATAGTCTGCTACCAAGCCGAAGCGATTCTCGAGCTCAGCGCCTGTGGCAACTTCGAACAGCGTCAATACGCGCTTCTGGGCGAGCATCATATCTTCTGTCGAGGCTCGTCGTGCTGTACCTGACGTGTTCTGTTGGTTCTTGATTGCTGAGGGATTGAATCGACGATACATCTTGCGACCGATCACGTATAAGATGATAACAATGAGTGTGAAGAACATCGGAGCGAGACACGAGATCAGAAACGAGTAGTTCTTCTTCCCTATGGGATGCGATAACCAGAGACTCATGGGTGAGATGGAACCTTGGTCGGCATATGGCCGAATGTCTCCACGCCGATAGAATTCGGTCGCGTGAGCCACGATCTGGTCACGAATTGACGGAACAAGGTCCACCAGGTTGATTCGATACGTGTACCCAATTTCGAAACAAATGAGCGCGAGAAACGGGTCGATGCGCTCACGGAAAAGAGTGCCAATGATACCACACGCACTCAAGTAGATGGTGAACAGGTCAGCGTACATCGGCGCTTCATAAAACTCGAGGTCGTAGACATCCACTAGGTTGTATGCCATGTGGAAGGAGTATTCATGAAGCGCCCAAAATTCGTTCATAAACCACGAGAAGAGAACAGCGAAGCCGTTGATGAGCTGCGATGTCGATAGAGAGACAAACGCGTCACCAATCCACATTTTGCCCGTGCGAAAATTCTGGTACGTCGCGATGGCGAGTACGAACAAACTCGCAAAGAGTCTTGTCCCGATGAGGAATTGAATGCCATGTACCCAAGCCCACGAGTCGTGTAAAACCGCCTTGCTCGTCCAGTGCCATTGCTCAATCACTTCCTGAGCGTTCGTCGAGATCGTCCAGATCATGTTGTCGATGGAGGATTGCTCGGTCTCGCCCTTAATGTAGAATCCCACGCGGAACGACGTGAACAGGCTCTTCGTCAACTCCATGGAATGAGAAGGGATACTCTGCAAAGCCCATTGGCCATCAGCAGACATCTCGACGAACTCGTACGCCCGGAACCCGAAGGGCTCAGTTGGATAGCCAATCGAAACAGCGAAATAGTTGCGTACATCTGTATCCCGCATACTGTAGATCATCTGAACTGACGCGATGCCAGCTGCGCCCGTCTCGAGTTGTTCAGGGATATTGTACTGCTGGTTGGAGAGCGAGACGACAACCAAAAGCACTTGGTCATGATCGGCCATCTTGCGCGCGAGGAAATGGAACCGTGCGCCTGTCGTGTCCGACTCGCCGGTTTCTCCCATGGAGCAGTCAACGACTGGTGCGATGAGTTCAACCGTGTTGTTGAATTCTGGAACGTAATACCCGGTGCCCTCCTCGATTGCAGTGTAAACACTCCGCATGAACTCGTCACTGAAGATCTCGGCTTGTAATTCATCAATAAAAGTGGTGCACGGCGTAAAAGAGGCACTATCTTCTCGGAGATAGAGCGATTTACCCACGAGAGGCGTCGTATCTCCACCCAAAGCCTTGAGAACGAGTGGACTTTGTCGGATCGAGTCCGTTCCCGCGTACTGTTGAACTACCGGGTATGCGTAAGCCCCATTGTCGCGCGACCCCCAGTCGTAGCGGTCTCCACGCAGCAGAATAAACGCCCCATACGTCGCCGAGAACGAGAGATAGACGACCCGTAAGGCGATTCCACAGATCGCCGCTCGGTGCAGCAAATGCAGGATTTTGCCAATTGCCATCTTGCTGTTGTTCTTGACTCGGTACTTGTTGCCTTTCGATGTCATGGTGCCTACGCGCCGACGGGTGCTGAATGTGCCCTTGATCGCGCCAATGGCTTGTGTGGCCATCAGTCTGAGCAAGAACTCGGGCGCTCATCACAAGGTCCTGACGGCTCTATTCACAGCTCCTCGAGATCTCCACTAAAAAAAACTTGCGGGCGTTTTTGGTTACGGACAATGCGACTTGATGGGCTCGTCTTGAGACAAGTAGACTCCAAAGAGTGTTCAACCAGCTCTAGTAGGGCAGAAACGGGGAAACACCTCGAACTTGAGAAAATCGACAGACGGGAACGTCATTCATCTTCAGCCATGATTCCTTTCCAGGACTTTTTCCTGTTCACTGGACGAATGCATAATAGCAGCCCATAGATAGATCATTCAAGAGAATTATCGGGTGCGGGACCGACAGACGAGGTCCTAAGCGGCTACGACAGCACGCTCACATTCAGATTCAGCAAATCCCGAACCGTCAGAGTGTGTGGATACACGAGCAATGCCGTCGGCTGCACCGTCGTACCGTTCACCTCGTACACGTACACATTTGTGAACCGACTGCGCAGCAGCTTCATCGCCACGATCGTCCAAATGTCTGATGCTTGCACGAGGTACTTCTTGTTGGCGATGACAAAGCCGTTGCTGTAGATACCATCGGCCGAGGCAAACTTGGTGCCACGGATAAAGATGCACGTATCGTAGTCAGACACAAGTCCATACCGGTTCTCGAGCTCGGCGCCGGTCGCCAGTTCAAACAACGTGAGTACGCGCTTCTGTCCCAGAACGGATTCCTCGTTGCCAGATCGCGCTGTGCCCGTGGTGTTCTTCTGAATCAGAATCTTGGGCGGGAAAATGCGATGATAAATCTTGCGTAGAAAAATATAGCCGATGATCAAAATGAGGTTCACAAAGATCGGCACAAGACACGTCATCACGTAGTTGTAGTTGCGCTTTCCCATCCCATGAGCAGCTTGGACGACCATGGGCGAAATCGCACCCTGTCCGCTCAACGGCGTCAGCACTCCTCGCATGTAAAACTCGTACGCGAACGCTTGGATTTCGGCCCGAATACGAGGTGCCCGCATCAAAAACTTGTTCCGATATCCATAGCCGAACTCAAAACACGCTATCGCAATCAATGGATCAATGCGTTCGCGAAACAGGGAGCCGATGATACCACATGCGCCAAAGTAGAGCGTGAGCAGGTCTGCTCTCATGACAGCATCATGAATGAGACGAGGTGGTAATCCAAGGACAATATAGCCCGTGCTGATGCAAAACTCGTGCAGCGACCAGTATTCGTTCATGAACCACGAGACAAGCACCAAGACAACATTGAGCACTTGTGACGTCAAGATGGAGACAAAGGCACCGCCGATCCACAGCTTCCGTACGCGTACGTTATTGTACGTCGTGAGGCACAGAATGGCAAGATTCCCCAAGAGCCGCATGCCGATTATGAACTGGACACCGTGCACCCACGCCCACGAATCTCGTAACACCGGTGTGTACATGAAACGCCAAGTACCGACGGCTTCGCTCGGTGTCGACGGCATGAGCCAAATCTGGTTGTTGAGGTTGGACTGCTCAGTCGGCGCCTTGATGTAGAAGCCTTCGTGCATCGACGTGATGAGAACCATTGCGAATTTGTCACCGTCCGACGGGATACTGCGCAGCGTCCATTGCCCATCCAGTGTTGTGTTCAAATACTCGTACACGCGATACTCCATCTCTCGCACGGGAAAACCCTTGGCAACAACATAGTAATTGGTCACACTTGGCTCGCGCATGTCGTAGATCACTTGTACCATACCCACAGCAGCTGGGCCGGTCTCAGCTTGGGCAGAAATGCTGTACTGTTGCACGATGAGTGAGACGACGACGAGAAACACTCGGTCTGGGTCAGCTCGCTCACGCGCGAGGTAGAAGTAGCGACCACCAGCAGCCCCGGAATCGGATCGAAGCACATACGTGCAGTCGATTACGGGAGCGATCAGCTCCATCACGTCATCGTCGAGAGCTTTGATGTTGTACGCTGTATCTTTGGAGATGGCGGCGAAGATGGACCGCATGAACTCATTCGTGTACACGTAGTTATCAGGAACGAGCGGACACGACGTGAACGACCGCCCAGTGGCGCCAACGTAGAGCGTCGTATCCCTCGGTGTTGTGTCGCCTCCGAAGGCCTCCTTGACCAATGGACTCGTTCGAATCGGCCCAGTTCCCACCAAACTGGTCATGAGGGGGAAGGCGATCGTGCCGCCATCTCTGGGCGAGTTATTGTGACCGCGAAGCAATCCAATACTGGCGTAGGAGGCCTGGAAGGAGACGATAATGTAGCGCCAGGCCGCCGCGAACACGAGGGATCGATGCACCGCCCGCACGACTCGCTGCCACGTAATCTTGGTACCGCGTCGCCCGGGTTTGTCCGCTGGCGAGGAAACTTTGATGGGCATCGGTGCCTCGTATTCCGTGTGCTCGGACATGATGGCGACTCGCGAAATCAACTTGCACGTCAGCGAAGCGCACGAAAACACCCACACACAAGCGGGTTGTGCGGCAATTCGCTGCAGCGACAGCCGAAATAGTACCAGCAAAGGGTTTTACTTAGCGAAAGCGCTTGTCTTCCTTCGTCAGGGCTCCATTTACGCCGGTCACCTCCTCATAATACGCACAGACAAGCCACAAGCACGTGGCCTTCTCTCGCCGCCACATGACGCAATGGCCGTGGAGGTGGTGGTTAGCGCAGTGGACCATCACTCCTGTATTCTTGATGTTTGTATACCCGCTTGACAAGAACAGCATGACCCCCAGGTTGTGTTTTGGTTGTGGTGTGGCAAGTTAGAGAGATATTGAGGGCAGACAAAGAGCAAAATGTATAGTGTAGGGCAGTGACTCGCTTGATGTGGTATCGCGTGTTCAGCTATGACAGCACGCTCACACTCAGGTTCAGCAAATCCCGAAGGGTCAGTGTATGGGGATACACCAGCAAAGCTGTTGGTTGCACAGTCGTATTGTGCACCTCGTACGCATAGACATTCCGGAACCGCGTGCGGAAAAGCTTCATCATTGCAATGGTCCAGATGTCCGATGCGTGCAGTAGATACTTCTCGTTAGCAATCACAAAGCCGTTGCTGTAAATGCCATCGGCCGAGGCGAACTTGACGCCACGAATGAACACGCACGTATCGTAGTCCGAGACGAGTCCAAATCGATGTTCGAGCTCGGTGCCCGTTGCCACTTCAAACAGCGTGAGCACGCGCTTTTGAATTAAAAGGGACTCTTCATCCAAGGAGCGGGCTGTGCCGGTCGTGTTCTGCTGGACCAGAACCTTGGGAGGGAATATGCGGCGATAGATCTTGCGGAGAATCGCGTAGGCGACGATCCACACGAGACTTAGGAAGGCAGGAAAGAGGCATGCGGCCACGTAACTATAGTCACGCTTGCCCATGTTATGAGCAACTTGGACGATCATCGGCGAAATCGCACCCTGACCTGGAACTGGAGCTAACACACCCCGCAAGAAGAACGGGTACGCAAAGGCTTGGATCTTGGCGTTGAGTTGAGGGGACTTAAGAAGCAAGCCAAGGCGGGTCTTGCGATCATAACCGATTTCGAAGAGCGCCATAGCGAGAAGTGGGTCGATTCGTTCGCGAAACACCGAGCCGAGGAGACCACACGCGCCGAAGTAAAGCGTGAGCAGATCCGCATGCATGATTACATCGTGGATTAGACGGTCGGGTAAGCCGATGACAGCATAGCCAAGAGTGACACTGTACTCATGGAGTGACCAATACTCGTTCATGAACCACGAAACAAGCACTAAGACCACGTTCAGTAATTGGGACGTCGAGATGGAGACGAAAGCAGCACCGATCCATAACTTCCGTGAGTGCAGATTGTTGTACGTCGTCACGCACAAGATGACGAGATTTCCCAATAGCCGTATGCCAATGATGAATTGGACACCGTGCACCCATGCCCACGAATCGCGCAAGACTGGTGTGTAGATGAAATGCCATACACCAACTGCCTCACTTGGTGTCGCAGGTGTGCGCCAGATCTGGTTATTGAGGTTGGATTGCTGTGTTGGAGCCTTCATATAGAAGCCTTCGTGGATCGAAGTGGTAAGCACCATTGCGAAATCATTTTTGGATGATGGAATGCTACGAAGCGTCCATTCTCCATCTGGGGTCGTGTTCAAATACTCGTAGACGCGGTAYTCCATCTCCCGCATCGGAAACCCCTTCGCCACAATGTGGTAGCTGGTCACACTTGGTTCTCGCATATCATAGATCACTTGTACCATGCCGACGCCTGCTGGACCCGTCTCCGATTGAAGGCTAATTTTGTACTGCTGCATGATGATGGACACCACGACGAGAAACACTCGATCTGGATTCGCTCGCTCTCGTGCCAAGTAGAAGAAGCGACCTCCTGTCGTACCGGCCTGGTCGAACATCACGTAGGTGCAGTCAACAACGGGGGCAATCAATTCCATATTGGCCTTGTCGAGAGCTGTGATGTTGTATGCTGTATCCCTCGAGATGGCGGTGAAGATTGCACGCAAGAAGTCATTCGTGTACACGTAATTGTTGGGAGAAAGCGGACATGCGCCAACCGCWTGACCAGTTGCGTTGATATAGATCGAGCTATTCCGCGGTGTCATGTCGTCACTGAAGGCTCCCTTGGCCAGTGGACTCATCCGGATCGCCTCTGTGCCCACTACACTGGCCATGACGGGGAAAGGGAAAACATTACCGTCTCTCGACGGACTGTTGTGACCACGAAGCAATTCGTAACTGGCAGCGGATGACTGGAACGAGAGGATGATGTATCGCCAGGCCGCTCCAAACACAAGAAGTCGATGGATGAGATGCAGCACATGGCGCCATGTGAGCTTTGAGTGGAGCTTCTTGGGCCCAGAAGGGGATGAGATTTTGACGGAAGCGGGTGCGTCTTGCTCCGTGTGCTCGGACATGCCGACCCCTGAATTGGCGTCGAACAACCGAGAGAAGTGAGCACACGCGGAATGTACAGATGTGTACAGATGGAACGGCTGCGGATGCCACGGAAACAGCGCAGTATATAGCGTCGCGCGGCTATATTTACTCACGCGCTTCGTCATCTTATGTCCATGAGGATCTCAATTCGTACAAGCCAATCGCGTCCGCACAGCCTGAAATGTCGACTCCCTCGTGCCTATGACTTGCTGGGTAAGCGGTGTGCAACGATTGCGCGACCAGCATTCCTAATCATCACACTTGATCTTTGTATACTCACGTGGTCAACAAGTCCGTCACTCTCTCATCCGATTGCGCCAAACGAGCAAACATGCACACAAGATCACGACGCTACCCAGAGTCATGAGCAAGTCCCAGCAGAGTGCTGTCCCTGTCGAGTGACGGTATCCTCATTCTTCAGTTCACCACCCAGCAAAAAAACAACAACCAAGGAACAAATCAACTAACCCGCCATGGCGACCAGCAACAACCACTTCCCAGTCTGCTACCATCACGTTGAAGTCGACGGAGCCATCCGCGTCTTCTACCGTGAAGCCGGTGATACCTCGCGTCCCGTGCTGCTGCTTCTCCACGGATACCCGAGCTCCTCCTTCCAGTTCAGAGAACTTATCCCACTGCTCGCCGACAAGTTCCATATCGTCGCGCCAGACTTCCCTGGCTTTGGCTTCACCACTGTGCCTGCTGAACGCCAGTACGTCTACTCGTTCGATAATATGGCCAAGACCGTCGAGGCCTTCGTCGATGCGCTCCAACTCAAGTACTACACCATGTATGTGTTCGACTACGGCGCGCCTGTGGGTCTGCGCTTGGCTCTAGCTCACCCCGAGCGTGTCACGGGTTTCATCTCGCAGAACGGCAACGCGTACGAAGAAGGCTTGGGTGACGCATGGGCGCCTATTCGCGCGTACTGGAAGGACGAGACACCAGAGAACCGTGACGTCGTCCGCAAGAACGTGCTTCACTATGAAGGCACACGTTGGCAATACGTCCACGGTGTCCCAGACGCTGTGCTCGAGCGTATGGCRCCAGAGACATTCTTCCTCGACCAAGCGCTCATGGACGTTGGCAACAACAAGGAGATCCAGCTCGATCTCTTCCTTGACTACGCCAACAACCTCAAGCTCTACCCACAGTTCCAGCAGTTCTTCCGCGATACTCAAGTCAAGTCGCTGATCATCTGGGGTAAGTACGATCCGTTCTTCACGCCACCAGGTGCTGAGGCATACAAGCGTGATAACAAGAACGCGGAGGTGGAGTTGCTGGAGACGGGTCACTTTGCGTTGGAGACGCATGTCGAGTACATTGCGCAGCGCATTCGCGAGGTGTTCTTGACAAAGTAAAATGGAGTGTACTACGAGTCTTTTGTAGGATCGTTTGTAGGATCATTTGTAGGTTGCATTCATAGGTTACATTTCGAGGTCACCGAATCACTAAAATGGTGCCTAATCACCATTTCTGGTTCTAAAACCTGTTTTCTTTACAATTCTGTGGTATTTATAGTCTATCAGCGTGTGATATAGACTCCCAAAGGTTATTAACACGTGCTTTAGAAACTGAATGCTCACTTCCCGTTTGTCCAGACCGAGTCAGCATGTCGGGATCATTGACCGGCGTGAGCACGACGTTCACAGCAGAGGAGCTGCTCAGCGCCCTTGACGGATACGACGATCTCACGCTTGACCTCCTTCTCGACACGTCAGCCGATGCCGAGTACGCGCCAGCTGATAACGTCAGTGACTCAGCCGCTCCGTTTCACTCGATCATGAGTGGGGACTCCGTTGGCTCGACTTCACCTCCGAGTTCCGAGCTTTCCGAGTCTCCTTCACGGTCGACAAAGGCACTGACTCAGATACCTCGAAGCCAGCGGCTCAAAGCAGAGCGCGAGTTCCTGCGCGAACAAGTCGTGACGCTCGAGCGTGAGCTCGCGAAGGCAAAGGCCAATCGACTCAACAACATCAGCGACGTGTGGCGCGATGTAGCCAAGCGTCAGAGAACAAGGCGCACCAGTGCTGAGAAAGAGAACGAGCGACTTCGAGCCAGACTGATGCGACAGATGCAAGTGGCCAAGAGTCTGGAGGTCGTGCTTCGATATCGAGATGAGCATCATCTCCCCTTTGTGGACGTGTCGTCTAAAACAGAAGCCAGTGAGTGGAAGCGGGATCTTGGACAAGTATTCAAGCGCTTTGTGGTAGAAATCCAACGTGCGTACCAGTCATTGGACTCTGTATTGCCTGAGATTTATGCTCCTCCACAAGAAGAGGCGCTGATAAATCGATCAGTGGTCAAGTCGCACGCCGTGGATGGCGTTGAGCAGCTCTACGTCGAAACTCGACAGACGTACGTGCTTCCATTCACGTACAACCAAGTTGCAAAGGTTGCCTGGAAAGCGTACACGACTCAGTTTGAGCGTCAGGGGCGTCAACTCGAGCTCTACCTCCGCACAGACGATCTCTTCGCATGCAAGTTTGGATATCAAGATGGAGGCGATGATGCCTCCGACGGGAAAATTGCTGTCGCGACCACGATTGCCAGGAATTTCATTGAAGAAGATCGATACGCCGTGGTGTGGCGATGCTTTGTCGCTGAACAGAATGCTACATTCGACGAAGCAGTCGCTGTGTGTACTGGCTGGATTGCAATTCGTCCATACGCGAGCATTCTCGACCACACTGTTCTACATGTTTGCATTCGTACCTCTCCTGAGAACCACGTGGACCTCTTCGCACTTCAAGCCCAGAATCTCATTCGCCTGCCCACGAAAGCTCCCGAACTAGGCGCATTCCTCAGTCAAAAGTTGTGCACGCTGGCCGAAGATATCATCATGGTGACGGACACGATTCAGGACCTCATACTCGATGAGGCATTGAGCAATGARTTCTAGAATCTAGTAAGATAAATGCTCCACGCGAACTCAACACAGTCTTTAATGTCAGCGAGCGACCTACAGAAGTATCGTCTTGCGCGTTCCGACGACTTTGACTCGAAACTGGATGAACCTGCTGACTTTGTCAGCGTGTGTGTGTACACTAAACGCGCCGTCGGCTACACTGTTCGCCCATTCATCTCGTACGCGTACATCTTTTAGTAGATTTGAACCGCTTTCACCGTCGTATGAGGGCGAGCACGCACCGGTTTGGATACCGCTCCCCGGTGAGACAGTCGAGCGATCGAGTCGTATTACGTTCTCACACGAAAAAAAACAGCAATAAATCGCTCATTTGTGAAATCTCACTCCTTCAGCAACACGAAAGAGTACTTCATGCTGAACTACTGAAATCCCTTCTCAGTAATCTAGTTATTCCCTCCTGACCGAGTGTTGGCACCACAATATGCGATCGCCGCTACGAGAGCACGTTGACATTGAGATTCACCAAATCGGTCAAGGTCAAAGTGTGTGGGTACACCAAGCGCGCCGTCGGTTGCACTGTTCGCCCATTCACCTCGTACACGTACACGTTCGCGAAGCCGTTGCTATAGATGCCGTCAGCTGATGCGAACTTCATGCCTTTGATGAAGATGCACGTCTCGTAGTCGCAGACGAGGCCGAAGCGATTCTCGAGTTCAGCACCAGTAGCCACTTCGAAGAGGGTGAGAACTCGCTTCTGTGAGAGAAACGCGTCTTCATTCTCGGATCGTGCGGTACCAGTGGTATTCCGTTGAACGTGCAACCTCTCTGGGTAGAAGTATCGGTAGATCTTGCGGAAGATCGCGTAGGCAATGACGATTGCGAGTGTCAAGAAGATCGGCACGAGACACGCTATGATCAAGGGGATGTTCTTCGTGTCGATCGGGTGCTCTCCTTGGACAAGCATGGGGGAAATGTTTTCTTGGCCTTCGATTCGCGGACGGGCGTTCTGGATGAAGATGAAATACCCGGAGATCTGGACCGCCAGTAGGAGCTTGGGGATCTTCATGAGGATCTTCATCCGATATCCGTAGCCAATTTCGAAGCAGATCATTGCGAGAAGCGGATCGATTCGTTCACGGAAGAGGGAGCCGATGATACCGCACGCGCCGAGGAAGATAGTCAAGAAGTCGGCTCGCATGATATTCTCGTATGTTGTTCGCGGTGGTAAACCGAGAGAAGTGTACGACGTGTTGAAGCAAAACTCGTGGAGACCCCAAAACTCGTTCATGTACCAGGAGATGAGAACGGCGACTGCGTTCACAATCTGTGAGGACGAGAGCGAGACAAACGCATCGCCAACCCACAGCTTGCGTGCCCGGAGGTTCTGGTACACGGCCAAGCATAGGATGAGCAAGCTCATCAGTACTCGCACGCCAATGAAGATGTGAACACCGTGGACCCACGCCCACGTGTCGCGAAGAGATGGCGTGGCGATGAAATGCCATACTGCAATCGCTTCGATCGGGATTGATGGGAGATACCATATCATGTTGTTGACGTTAGCCTGTTCCGATGGTGCCTTGAGATACAGGCCTTCACGTAACGAAGTAACCAGTAGCTTGGGTAGTTCGCTTGTCGAAGCTGGGATGTTACGTAAATTCCATTGACCATCCACACTCTGATTGACGTATTCGTAAGCACGGAATGCGAATGGTTCCATAGGATATCCAATGGACACGATAAAGTTGGTCTTGAGCCCCGTTTCACGCATGTCAGAGAAAATCTGAAGCGTTCCGACGGCCGCGGGGCCAGTTTCGGCTTGAGCTGGGATGCTGTATTGCTGGTTGGACATCGAGACAATCAGCATCGACACGAGGTCATGGTTTGCCTTCTGTCGAACGAGGAAGACCAATCGAGCACCTGCCGCACCCGAGTCGCCAGTGTTGACATAGGTGCAGTCGACAATCGGCGCGATGAGTTCCACGTCGGAGAGCTGCTGAAGGTGATATGATGTGCCTTCCACGATCTCCGTGAAAACGGAGCGAAGAAACTCATTACTCGAAATGATGACTTGAGCACCGGAAAGCACACAAGACTCGGATGTAAACCCGGTTGCGCTGAGATAGATGGTGTCGTTCCGAGGCTGCGTGCTGTTGCCGAGTGCCACGGCCACAAGCGGACTTTCCCGAAGGGACCCAGACCCAGCGTATCCCATGACCATTGGGAAGTAGAGTGTTCCGCCGTCATGGGGTGGGACGACGTAATTGCGAAGTAATCCAACACTTGCTGACACCGAGGCGAAAGAGACGAGGATGCAGCGCCAGGCCGCCGCAAAGACGAGGAAGCGATGGAGGAGGTGGAGAAYCAAGCGCCATTGAAACTTATCCTTCTTCTTCGAGTACTTCCCACCGGCCTTGTTACCCTTGACAGGCGATCCAAACTGCGCCCCATTACCGACTGGGGCCGCGATCTGGGCGCTAGCATCGTCGTTGACAGTCCAAGGCATTGCCAAAGCCGTTCCTTGTCTAGTGATGTCTTCTGCACTGTGCTGAAGTGGTGAAGGACGAGGCAGCGCAAGCCAACGTCAGTTAGAAACACTAGTCATCCCCACGCTCTGATCCTCTTGCTGTTATCCTTGCCTATTAATATGGTGATCAGACGTCCTGGGCTGCTTCAAATAACAAGAACATGATGCTCACTCACCATTACACGATCCGATCCACTTGTGGAGCTTATCCACGCGCTTTTCTGTCCATTCATAACGATCTTGGACATACCCATATTGGCGCTCAATCTGTTGAGGTCGCGAGTATCTTTCTCAACTTCATGCCCGTTGCTAATCTCCATTCAAAGAGCACCTGCAAAACAGACCAAGTCCTCCCTCCAACAACACAACACAGAGTATTATCGAGTACTGAGGTACATTAGGTGCATCAATCCGGGTACTATGAGAGTATGCTAACGTTGAGGTTCACCATGTCGGTCAAGGTCAATGTGTGTG